>JARHVA010003636.1:1797500-1842500 GCA_037957365.1 Torreya grandis | reverse complement strand
AATAATAACTTTAAAACATAGATTCATCATAAAATAAAGACACACTATATACTGGAACAACGTCACAAAAAGAAGATAAGGTTGTAGTGTGATGTTGTATGATACTTTGGTTTTATCCAAATAAATTGTGTGTTAGATGTGATAATATGGTCTCATTTTCCCTTGTTTGAAGATGAGATTTTTTCAAGTGGATCTCTATTTAATGTATATATGACCTACACACACACACACACACACACACACACACACACACACACACACACACACACACACACACACACACACACACACAATGCCTTAGCCTAGTATAATCACACAAAAGAGATCAAATGCAAAAGGAAAAAAATGGGGAAGTAGGATATCACAGACGTATCTTTTGAAACTCCATTTTTGAATGAGTGTTTATTACATAGTCCAAGTGGACCTTAGTCTAATTTAGTTGTCCCTATAGGGAATATCATTTAAATGCAACTGGTATGATTTGATTATAATGCTTGACAAATAATGCATTTAACCTAGAATTATAAAATATTAGGGTTGGCTAGGGATTTCAGTATTGCAATAAAATTACAATAAAAATATTTACTTAAAAGATAGACTATTGTTGTCATTAAGAGCTACTAAGAAAACTATAGGTTTTAAGCATGAGATTTGATATTCTATAGGGGAATCTTTCAATATTTTATGATAAAAAACCTATTGGTTTGGGTATGAGAACTATTATAAAGCATTTCATTTTGAAAACATAACCATTAGAGAACTAGGGAGAAGGACAGCCTACAATACAATGATGAAGTTTGTCCTTATCTAATATAATGTTCTTGTAAATAACACATAGAGGTTTTATGCAATCATATATGCATCAAGTCTATAAATCACTCATAACTTGGAGAAAATAGATCCTACTTACACTTATGATTGGGGATACATTAGATAATTGGGAACATGACCAATATTTGGATATGCTAGATGTAATTATGGGATATATTATCACAATAATAATAATACTAGGGAGGATTCCAAATCCTCTATTCAAGTAAAACCAAGTAATAACCCTAACTAAGTCCTATGTTTTCATATTCACTATACTAATAACAAGTAAAGAAAAGAAATCTAATTTAGTTCTCACCAAAACTTGTAGCACAAGGTGGGGAAAATAAACAACAAAATTAAAAATACGTAGGATACATATAATCATGTCAATGTATATTAAATCATAATGCATGGAAGAGAAGTAAAAATGCATATCTATCAACTCTTACAAAGGATGAATAACATTAGGAATACTTACCTTTGAAGACGAACCTATAGAGCTTCAATTTCTCCCTTGTCCATGGTGCTTTGAAAGAGGTCATTGTGGAATGTAAGGATGACAAGGATAGATTACATCTAGGCTACACAACCTATAAATGCATCCAAAAGACTTATCTATAAGACAAGATCCATATCTCCAAAGAAAGTATGAAACCCTAAGCTTGCTTCTCAAGTAGAATGGTGGATAATTAGATGCATAATAACTCTTACTTCATGTTCTCTTCTCTAAATAATTATGAAATTATCTTTGATATATAGGTAGATTTAACCCTAAGCCCCTATGAAATCTTTGATTGATAAGGTCAACCCAATCGACGTAGTTCTGATATTGACAAAAATTGACTGGGTCACTAGCTAGGTCAGCCAAGAGGTGGCTTATAACCTAAATAAATTTCATTAATAAGTATATAAGGTCCACCTAGTCGACCTAGTACTATAAGCTATCAAAAGAGGCTTTAGGTTAGGAAAAAGGGTGGTGCAAGGTGGGAAATAACTAGAGTATTATACAAGAGAGAAAAATAAGCTTATAGGAATGGTTTTCAAGAGATAAGTGTGTAGATAACAATTGGAAAATGGGGAGAATAATCCTACGAGGCACTTATGGTCTGCCCACCTCTTTCCCAGTGTACCCCTTAAGGAGTGCACTCGAAGAGATTAAGACTTGATAGGTTATTTCAAGATAAAGGTGTTTAGTAATTATTAAAAGTTTGAAAATATTATGTGTATACATATGCCCCACTTTAATCTCATCACGTGTCATGTAAGTACAACATAGGATGGTTCTTTAGGAATCGAACATGATGACACATAACACTGATGTTAAGTAAAATTAAGGATAAAATACAATAAATTAAATGATATAATTTAAAAACACATACCTTTACTTACATTATTGATGTAGGTAAAGAAGGAGATTGTAAGAAAAATGAAGGCATCCAATGTGAATAACATTAGGAAAACATGTAGATATTAGTCCAAAAAAGACTAAAAAATAAAAATAGATTAAATATAGGCATATAGTAGTGGAAAATATTATCTTCAACATCATGATTCCATAACATTTTATGGTTCAAAAAATGAGTGAGTAAAAACCAAGATATGGTAAAAATAATGAATCTAATGGTAAAAATTTGAAAGGTAAAGATTTGTGAGAATTAAGTTTAAATAGGGTGAAAATAAAGTCTTTTTCTATTATTTAACTTATTTGGAGAGAAAAATAGAGATCTGAGAGACTAAAAAAAATCCAAAAGAGACAAGATGGTGAGGAGATGACAACTGAGTTGAGGAAGATTCCTAGCAGCCCTAATGGGTGCAATATAGGTAGGTAACTAATTTTTTCAAATTTGTTTTAAATATTTTATTTGAAATTAAGTGTTTTATTAAAATGTGTAATTCAAACCAATTATATTATTGAAATAAACCCCAATATGTTTTTACGGGTACAATAGGCCAAATGGGGAATGGGTTGAAAAGAATTAGAGTAATAAATTTTTACAACATTTATTACAAACAGGTCAAAGAGTCGGTAGACTAAACCAACTAGGTCAATCTAATCAACCTAAAAAGTTAACAATAAGCTTTTGACACTACTAACATATTAGGCATGGGTCAACTTAATGTATTTAGGTAAATTGATGACATAGTACCCCTTTGTCTGTTAGAGGTACAATCACTAAGAAGGGGTGAACTAATGATCATAGATTTTTCAATTTCAATTGCAATCCTCTAAACTATTAACAAATCAGCATATATCAACTTGATCATGAAGCATTAACAAGAGAGTTCATAGATTCAATGCATAAACAAGATCAAACATATAACACATAGTTCCTATGGAATACCATCATGTGGAATAAAACCCACTCTCAAGTCTAAAACACAAATGAACTACTATCTTATAAGAAATTACAAACAACAGACTGATCAACTCCTTTAGACTAGCAAACATTGATCATGCCCTCCTTACCAAAGGTATTTATTGAAACACCTATTATACAAGGAGCACATTCCCCTAAGATGATAAACTTGTTTAGACCACCTACCTTTAGTAAAACACCTATTTTACAAGGAGCAATTGCCCCTAAGGAAGACAAACTCCTTTAGACCCTCTTTTGATAATAACACTTCCACCTTATAAAGGATGTCTTCAAAACTAAATGATGGATCACTGTATATCACTCATCTCACCTTTTAGAAACAATTATATTACATAACACACCCTATTGGCCAAAGCACATTACATACTTGAACTATCATACACAGATCAATTAGGACACATTATGTATCCCAACTAGCCCCAATTTTCAACCCTACACACTCAATACATCCATCATAGCAATAGATCTATCACAAATATAACAAGATGACTAGATGATCATACACATATTACACACATTTACCTATCTCTTAGATCAACCACCAAGCTCACATAAACATCAATAATTCTTCACTCAATCTCAAGACATTTGATCACTCTAGACCTCTTTGCTCATGTTCAACCTATAAGAGAACTATTTTGACCTCAAAAACATGACCACTATATCATACACATAGTCCTTAATCTACTCCACTTCTCAAACCATCCATAGGGCTCAGTCAGCCTCCTTACTTCTTTGCTTCAATGCTCACACCACATCTAAGTCATACAAGTCTAGAAATCACTAGATTTGATTTCACTATTTGTAGAGCAATCTTGATCATCACTATCTTAGTCATCCATTAGACATGCCTTAGCCCTTAAGCCATCTCTCACATGAAGACAAGGATCAATACAATCTTCATAGGTTGGATATATCATTTATGGGTCATGCTTAAGTAGCTACACCTTTTAATAAGGCCCTTGTATCTCTTCTAGGTCTCATGAAGACCTATTCACCCATTTAGCTCACCATCAAGCAAAAAAATAACACATGAACACTTTTAAATACATGGGTCCACTTTTTATGTCCTCTTCAACATTATCAAATGATCATATTCATCTTAGTTCACATTTGCATAAGCTCAATCAACTCAAATAGAGACCTTATATACATGAACACCATTATTGAACATACAATCAACTTCTTAAGCATTATTTATACTCAAGATAAATTGATCACACCTTCAAAATCCACACAGAGCATCCTCATGGATTCTACAACATGTTAAAATAGATAATTCATCATGAGACATCAAAATATATTTAATATAAGCTTGAATATCCTTCTCAGGTCATTTGTAGAACAAGCATGAACACATAGTCAACTTCTAAGCTCAATATTTTTTATTGTGCCCACTTTTAGATCTTCAAATTAAGTTCATTAGATGCACCATGGAGTTCTCTTAATTTTCTATTTTTATATCACCAAAAAAATGACTTCTATTGAAAGATATGGACAAAATTTAGAGCTCTAGTTTTTCCTATGTTAAATTCAATTATTTGAATTGAAGCGGTCATAGTTAACCTTTGAACACAATGATGGAATCTCATGAAATCTCAGCTTAAATCAAATTCAAAACATTAATCTCTTCTGATATTTATTACATAATAACTAATGATCACACACTAAAATTTAGTCACTTTGAACTCATATCGTGTAATCTCAAAATGTTAACTCAAAATGCTTTGTCAATTTCTATGGAACAACCAAGTCTTTAATGATCAATGCTCTCCATTCGATCAATCTATATGAACATCGATTTATTATTAGATACTTATCATGTACCTTTGATTAATCATTAAACATCATTTACCTATCCTAATCTTGATTCTTCCTAACTTCTTGGATCAATGTGCACTATTGATCTTGCTTGAGCTTTAACTCTTTAAAAAATTACTAAGTATGGGTACCCTTTCAATATGCCTAAGTAGGCATTTTTTAACCTTAATAACTTCTTCTATGCTTTAATTCATGATCTCAAATTTGGACCAAATGATTTCATCATAGAGTAGAATCTTACCATATAATAAATATATTTTATAACCCTTGTTATTTTGAGATATATCTCCATTAAAATTATTTCTCAAAAATTTCTATCATAGAGCCAACCATGTCAAAATTTGCCGAGAGGCCAACTTTGAGCAAGCATAACTTTTATTGTGCTTCAACACATGATCTCCAATTTAGCACAAATTATCTATGCTCAAAATTGAACAACCCAATAAGATCTGTTTCTCTTGACACTTTCACATATGTAGGATATAACACAATCAAAATTCTCACTTAGATATTTTTTCCTCCTTGCATAATTGGCTATGGGAAAACATAATGAAACTTCTTGGGAGGCCAGCTTTGCATAAGCATATATTTTGATGTGTTTCATTGCATGATATATAAATTAATAAAAATAAATTAGGTATAAAACTAAACAAACCCATATGATCACCTTATTTTTAAACATCCACATGTGCAAGATATTCTATCATCAAACTTCTTACTTGGCTCCTTCTATCCATATTGCAAATTTGGCTAAGTATGGGAAAATAGTGAATTCTATCCTAGAAGGCAACTTTGTGACCTCATATATTTGATTGTGATTTGATGCATGACTTTAGATATAGTGCATGATAACTAGGAAATAATATGATTATAATCAAATGACCCACTCCCCTTAACTCCTTCCCATGTGGCAATGGTGATGTCATCAAACTACCTACTTAGATTTTCTACCACTAGACTTAAAGTGTCTAGATTAGAAAAATAATGAATCCAGTGAATTCCACTCATGCACATAATCATTAAAATAATTCTTGACTTATAATAGGACCCCTTTCACATTATCAAATCACCATACTCAACCCTGATCCTTTCTATCCATGCCAATGCTAAAGATCAACCAAGCCACCTTCAAGCATACAAGAACAAGCACCTTGAACACATTGTCATTATCACATATAATATTAAGGATATTCATCCACTAAATAGGAAACCTCCATGAAACCACCATGACATCATCATAAAAAATCTCCAATAATCTCCCCTTTTGTCAGTGATGCCATCAACCATCATATACAATAATATACAACTCACCCTATCTCTCTCAAAAGCATTCCCCCAATAATAACTTTCACCCCAATAGGAAAATTTTCCCCATTTGACACAATCACGATGTGGACACCAAATAATCATAAGGACCTAAAAATAATATAAAAATAGGAAAGGACCATCTTATATATTACACAAACTCCCCCTTACCTTGAGACTACCTTTTTTGTCTTGACAAACTTCCTCTTACTCCATGCCAACACTTTTTCCATCAAGCACTAAAACCAATGAAGAAAGAAAAAAAACCACAAAAATATAATTTTAATACATGAATAAAATTATGAGAGGGATTACCCCTAATAAATTTTATAAATTTCACCTTTTGATCATCTTCAGATCTCCACACACCATGACGAACTGCCATGCAAGTTTACTGGCCTTTTTTTTCTCAAGACACTTGTATGGCCACCAAATCCACATATGCACTATAGAAAATAGTAAACATGCACTGAAATAAACTAATAACGTAACTTTAGATACTTGTACCTTGCTCTTTTGGAGAAACTAAGAAAAATCCACTCTTCTTCAAACTAGGCTCGTATAGCCTCCTTGTAGCCCTACCTGAAACTTGCAAAGCCCACAATTTTTAGTAGACACATATTCAAGACTTGAAAATTGACACACACACACACACACACACACACATATTATATTATATTATATTCACCTTCAATCACACCAAATTTTATAAAAAATCACATCCTCTACAACATACTTCTTTCACAAACCAATTATCTAATTAGCCCTCCAACATGACAAAATCTTGAATAAATTGAGAACCACAAACCTAAAAATCTATGTGAAGATTTATTTGACAGCCCATTTATCCTATATAACATTTTAATAATCCAAATACCTCAATTCGCAAGTTAGACCACTTTTCTAACATAGCCTAAAACCCTAGAATCTAAAAAACAAACAAGGTCAACAAACCTCCTTCTGGTCAACGCACACCTCTAAAACTTTTTACACACTTGGGAAAACCCATTACACATTTCTAGACCAAGATTTGAGACTTCACACCTTTGATAAAATATACTTACTTTAACCCATTTTAGGCATTCTTTCCCTTTAGTCAAAAAATGAGAAAACTAAGATGAGTAAACAAACTTCAATTAGCACAAACATACCTTCAAACCATAAAAACACCTAGAGCATATCAAAAAGAAGTGTACAAACCTTTTTAAGCATCAAAATCTTTTTGAAATTTGCATAGACTTCATTAAGCGACCTAGAACCAACTATCTTGACTCTATATTATAGCTCCTTCACAATCCTATGGAATAAACTCATGAATTTGTTACTCCCCGTTAACCAAAGACCTTCTAAGATCAACAGAAGTCTCTGTACAAATTAGCATTATGATATTTAGCACACAAACTTACTTCTCCACTAAAATTAGTCCCTTAAGAATAATAAATAGAGACCTCCTCTACATCATAATTCTCTACCATGGTGTGAAACTAAGAGTTGCCCATAACTCCTCATATTCCTTTTCCTCCTTGGTCATTAAATACTTATAGTTCTTCTTCTTCTTTGGCTTAACTATGACAAGTGGTTCCTTTTCTATATCACTCTCCTTCTCTAATAAGATAGAATCGATAATACATGGAGACAACATAGATTCATAGCATACCTTTTCATCTAAAAAATCCACCTTGTAGTTTGGAATCTTATTACTAGATACTAATAATTGATGTTATTTATATGAAACTTGCTCAACAATAGTAGGATTTTCACTTTGATCTATACATACTTCAAAACTAACTTCAACTAGTACCTTGGTCTTCTCCTTGAGCTTTGTATCTTTATTTTGAACATGAGTATAATTTTGATTTTCCTTTTTATAACTGGACTATTGACACTTTCTTTGCTTCAGACTTGTTAGCCGAAACTTTTGACTTTCCTTTATTTCTGATTCTTTTTCTAACTTGGAAAACAATCCATCAAGACTCTTGGACTCAATAGATTTAGTCTCTTTAGTCTTTACTTCCTCATATCTCCATACCAAATTTTGACTATTCTTATCTTCTATAGCCGTCTTACCTACTTGATCCTTAAGATTATCCTGATTTAAAACATAGCCTTCTAGAGCAACTTTTTTATCAACCTTATGACTAAAAGAATTGGCAATGATTACCTTTGGTTTCCATACTTTAGTTTTTATTTTATCAGACCTTCTAAGAGATCTATATCCTTTGAGATACTTTGAAGACCTTTTAACACCATTTAGATATAATCTAACAATATGTCAACTCTTATGGCAACTAAAACAAATAACATCATTGCACATACCTCTTGACTGATCTAAGTTATGATTTCTCCAAGACCAATTTCTTCTTCTTCCAAGGCTCCATGAGGATACAATATTGACTAACTTCCTTTTACAGCCCTTACCTCTATGACCATACTTATTACATGTATAACAATGACCATGAAATAAATAATCATACCTTACAGTATTAGGTTATCTAATTGACCTTCTGACATTGATATTAAAATTTTCATTCTTCTTCACTTGCTCAAGATTTCTATGCTTCCTTTCCATCTTATCCAACTTGCATATAACAAGATCATGATCAATTTTCAATGACTTGATTTCAACCTTCATCTTATTTCACTCATTTTATTTACTTTTATATTAAAATTTCTAGTCCTTAATTGATCCTCAAAAATATTGATCTTCTCTTCATCCTTTTTGACCTTATTGTCCATGTCTTTCAATCTATATGCATGTACATCACTAGACTTGATCTTTTCTTGATACTTATTTTCTTCTTTGTTTTCATCTTCTCTACTATTATGCCAAGCTTCTTTATCAATCATGATGTAATTTTATTTTAAACATAAACTTGTCTTGGAGTCTACTAGCTGAACCTTGAAATCATTGATAACATACTCATCCTCTTTGGAATATTTATTCATAGTACATATCTATTCTTAAACTACATTGATCACAACCTTCCACTCTTGATTTTCTTTCTTCAAATATTTATCCATCTTTAGACCTAATTAGGATCACCTTCAAGTTGTTAGGCTTTCTCTAAAGGATCAACTCTGATACCAAGTGTTAGAGGTACAATCACTAAGAGGGGGGGTGAATCAGTGAGCCCAAATATTTCAATTTCAATTGCAATACTTTAAAATTTTAACAAATTAACATATATCAACATGATCATGAATCATTAACAAGAGAGCTAATATATTCAATGCATTCACAAGATCAAACACATAACACATAGTTCTTGTGAGAAAATTTCATGGTAAATAAAATCCACTCTCAAGCCTATAACATAAATGGACTACTATCCTATAAAAAATTAAAATCAAGAGATTGATCAACTCCTTTAGACTAGAAAACTTTGATCATGTCCTCATTACCAAAGGTATTTAGTGAAATGTCTGTTACATAAGGATCACCTACCACTAAGATTATCAACTCCCTTAGACAACTTGCCTTTAGTAAAACACCTATTTTACAAGGAGAAATTGCCCCTAAGGAAGACCCTCCTTTGATAAGAACACTTCCACATTAGAACTGATGTCTTAGACACTTGATGATGGATCTTTAGATATCACACATCTCACCTTTTATCAATAATTCTATCACCCAACATACCCTATTGGCTAAATCACATTACGTACTTGAACCAACATACACAGATTAATTAGGACACCATACATATCCCAACTAACCCCACTCTTCAACTCTGTACACTCAATCCATCCTTCACATAAACAAATATATCATAGCCTTAATAACATGACTAGATGATCATACACATATTCCACACATTGATCTACCTCTCAGATCAACCACCAGGATCACATAAACATCAATAATTCTTTGCTCAATATCAAGACATCCAAAACATCCTTTTGGATCACTCTAGACATGATTAACCTAAAAGAACACTATTCTGACATTAGAAACATAACCTACAGATCATGAATATGTCCTTAATATTATCTATTTGTCAACCCATCCATTGGTCACACTTGGCATCCTTACTTCTCTTAAATTCTCACACCACATGCAAGTCATACAAGTCTCGAAATCACCACATTTGATTTCAATATTTATAGAGCAATCTTGATCATCACTATATTTGTTGGCCATTAAGAATTATTTATCCCTTAATTCATATCTCACACAAAGACACAACTCAATACAATATTTATATGTCAGCCATAGTATCTATGGGTCATCCTTAAGGAGATACACTTTCTAATAAGGCCCTTGTATCTCTTATAGGTCTCATAGAGACATGTTCACCCATTTATCTCACCCATAATCAAAACAATAACACATGACCATTTTTAAATACATGAGTCTACTCCTTATGTCCTTTTCAACATTCTCAAATGATCATAGTCATCTTAGATCACCTCTATGTAAGCTCAATCAACTCAAACAAAGACCTTATACATAGGAAAACCATTACCAAACATACAATCAACTTCTTAAGTATTGTTCATACTCAAGATAGACTGATGACACCTATAAAATCTACATAGTTAATCCTCACTAATTTAAAAAAATGTTCCAATAGATAATTCATTATCAAACATCAAAAAAATATCAATAGAATATTGAATAACCTTATCGAGTCACTTGTATAACAAGAATGAACATAGAATAAACTTTTAGGCTCAATAATTTTGACTTTATTCACTTCCTACTCTTCAAATTATGTTCATTATATATGCCATGGAGTCCTCTTCATTTTTACTTTTTATAGCACTAGTAGCTTTGAATTTTATTGAAGTATATGGATGAAATATAAAACTCTAGTTTTTCTTATGTTAAATTCAAATATTTGAATTCAAACAATCATAGTTAACCTTTGAACACAATTATTGAATCTTGTGAACTCTCATCTCTGATCAAATTTGCATCATCGATCTCTTCTTATCTTTAATGCATAGGTGGCAATTTTTAGACATTAAAATTCAATCATTTTGACCTCATCTCTTGCACTTATTCCATCAATTTTTGTGGATCAACTAGGTCTTTAATGATCAACACTCATCATTCAATAAATCTATACAAATGCTATCTCACCATTAGATCCCTATCATGTACCTTTGCTTAGTTTTTAAACATCATGTATTTGTCCTCATCTTTCTTCTTCATAAATTTTTGGAGTAATCTGCACTATTGATCTTTCTCGAGATTTAAATCTTTCAAAAATGAATAATTATGGGGACCCTTTCAATATTCTTGAGTAGCCATTTTTTAACCTTAATAACTTCTTTTGTGCTTCAACTCACGATCTCAAGTTTATACCAAATAATCTCCTCACATAGGAGAATCTAGCCATCTAACAAATATGTCTTAAAAACCTCACATGTGTGAGATATATCACCATTAAAATACTATCTCAAAAACTTCTATCATAGAGCCAACCATGTCAAAACCTACTTGAGAAGCCAATTTTGAGCAAGTGTAACTTTTACTGTAATTTAGTGCATAATATCAAATTTAGCACAAATCATCTATACTCAAAACTAAACAAACGCATATGGTTAGTTTCTATTGGCACCTTCACACATGAAATATATAACACCATCAAAATGCTCACTTGACTCTTTTTATCTCATTATAAAATTGGCTATGTATGGGAAAACACAATCAAATTACTTAGGAGCTCAACTTTTCATAAGCATATCTTTTGATATAATTCATCACATAATCTATAAATTATTAAAAATAAACTAGGTCCAAAACAAACCCATATGATTACTTTCTTCTAAAATGTCCACACATGTGAGATATGTTATCATCAAATTGCTTACTCGACTCTTTCTAGCCATATTGCAAATTTGGCTAAGTATTGGAAAATAGTGAATTCTATCTTAGAATCCAACTTTGTACCCTCATATCTTTGAATTCACTTTGATGCATGAATTTTGATCTAACACATAAAAATTAGGGACTAATTTTATTACAACCATATGACCCACTCCCCTTAACTCCTTGTCATGTGGCAATGGTGATGTCATCAAACTACCTACTCATATTTTTGCCACTAGACGCAAAATGTCTAGATGAGAACAATGATGAACTAAGTGAATTACACTCATGCACATAAGAATTCAAAGTATTCTTGAATTTTGATAGGACCCCTTGCACATGATTAAATCACCATACTCAAACTTGATACTTTCTAGCCATGTTAATACTAAAGATCAACCAAGCCACCTTCAAACATACAAGAACAAGCACCTTGCACAATTTATCATTATCACATACACTATCAAGGCTCTTCATCCACTCAACAAGACAACCCTATGACACCAACATGACATCATCATGATAACTCTCCAACATTATCAACTTCATTGATTAATCCATTCTATCGACTTAGTACTAAAGGGGAAATAAAAGGGTCAACTTAGTTTATTAAGTCCATAGGGTCAACATAGTACTATTTCAACAACTTAGTATGTGACTAAGTGGCTGGTGTAGTATTGAAATGTGGTAAATTGGTCTAAATTATATATGGAAGGCCTAATTTTATTGAGTGAGCACCAAAAATTCCAAGTAGGTTAAGATTGGTGAAATTAGTTGAAAATGGATAGATTGAGGAAAATTAAGGTTTTTTTTTTAAATAATTAAAAATAATGTATTTGATTATATGTGATATTGAAGTATAATACATATTTTGTTTTTTTATGGTTGCAGAAGCATCACAAATTATGGTAATTAATGGATGCTTCTTGGCTGCCATATATATTGGAGTGGTTGACAGTGAAGGACTGAGCTAGGTTAGTCACACTAGGCTTAGGAGGTATCATGGAGATGTGTCAAGTGCTACTAAGTGTAGATATAGTAGTCATGTTCCTAAGAGTCTAGGAGTACTTGACTAATACTTTTAGCTTTTTGGTAGATGGGGATACCATCAAGGTGGGTATAATACTAGGGTATGTCCATGTTATAGTTGGACTTCCAATAAGAGTGACATCGATGATCATGGGGATATCGAATGGGCAGGAGGATAGACGAGCATTAGCCCAATGGGAAAAGTGCTCAGATAGGATATATCTAGGGCTATGGATGAGCATTTTTGAAATTTATATAGCTTATATTATGGGTATATTGAAGGTGGTGATAAAACTTGTGACAACATAAGTGTCATATTGCTAGTCAAATGATAAGGTACCGTTATATGCAATAGCCTTATGTGAGTTTATTTTGAAGTAAGGGAAATTTTATGCCCTGGGTTATATCATTTGGGTTTTGATCATGCATGATATTTAGGGGATGATATCCAAAGAGTATAATACCATGGGGCCAGTGATATTATTGAGTGCCTAGATCTATTGGAGGTTCCCAATGTATTGACCAACTAGGTTTCTGCATATGGTCAATGATCAGTTGCCTCGGGTATGAATATGGAAAAAATATCAATTAGAATAAGCCTTTCCATGCATTCCAACACTATAGATAGTCACATGAAAATATATTATATTGTAGCCATATACACACATCATAATAGTTTGGCTGAGTTGGAAGACAGTGGCACCAGAGTTGGCATGAGCATAGATCATAGGGCATTACCCATTATAGATAGATTTGCATCTAGTGACACTCTTACTCCGATACTTTAAACTCCCTCACCTAGTAGATCCTATAGTGAAGCCCACATTTTGGGATACATATGTGAGAGAGATGAGGGGGAGAGGAGGAAAGGGACCACTAGCCATGGGAATAGAGATTAGACTATAGTGTGAGAGACCATGGATAGGTCAAGCATGATGGCCAATAGCTAGAGAGGAAATGAATGTGGATGAAGTAGTGTCATAGGTATTATAATACACACCATGGTATTAGGAGAGACAAATACCATAGTCAAACCACCGATTGAGATGTCAGTGGTGAGAGAGATCATAGAGGGTGGTCACTTAAGATGACCCATCAGTTAGCCCAAGGAGAAGCTAATCTATAGAGGCACCAATGAGGTGAGGCTTGAGATGGTAATGGGTGGTGAACTTAAGGTTTGCATTAGTTAGGAGGTATCCCATGGATGAGGTACTTGGAGGATGAGCTGATGGAGATATATTGCTCGACAATGATAAGGGACATCTAAACAAGTAATAAGTGGTTGAAATTTGTTTGAGTTTTGAAAATAGAATATTAGTTATATAAGATTTCATAGCTATATGATAGATATAGATAACTATTTGAGATATATATGTGATCTAATATCTATCTAGTTAGAATTCTGAAGATCCTTGACACAAGGAGGAGACCAGATGGGGATCCTTAGCGAGGGGATCACTTCATGATATCCTAGATGGGGTGATAACACCATATGACCAACCATATTAGATGATACTATGGTACCATCTACCCCAGCTTAGACAATATGGTTTAGACTTGTATAAGAGGTCTCAAGGCTATTATAGGTTTGAGGAGATGAGCTACATTCACTAGTAGGGGTGGGAGTGGAAGAGAAATAGTCCTAACAAGCCTTGGCTAAGGAGAGAGATGTAATTTTGGCTATCGTGATGTAGCTAAGATAGGAGCAGGCTTAGGTAGATAACCTATAGGGACAAGTGATAGGTTTGATATCTTGTACATCCTCTTTATAGCATCTATTCAGAAGGGACTATCTAAAGCATCTATGTGGCATCATGGCTAGGCCATAAGATAGACATGATAGAGCCCAACCGTAGAGTTGGAGCAATGTATTTTTTTACTTTGTATTAAAAATATATGACATATATAGATATTTTTTATGCTAATAGTTTGATGTTGATCTTATGTGTTTGTATTGTGGTTGTGGTTGTAGATGCATAGATATATTTCTTTTTAGCACGTGTATTTAAATGTTTATTGTATATGCTATAAGAAATATATGTGTTGTGTTTTCTTTTATAGAATTATGTAGTACACATGCATGGTTAAAAATAAATAGGTGAAAATGACTCTAGAAAATATAATTAATAAAAAATAAATGTACTACACACTTTATCACATTGGGAAATGTGTAATAGCAAGAAATGACTAAGTATAACAAACCAAAAAGAATGGTAAACAAGATGGGAAAAAGTTGTTTTTAAAACCATGAAAAAGCTTTTGGTACTAAATTAAAACAAGTAAAATCACACCAAATCACATTGGGAAGTATGAAAATAATGTAATAAAGTGGAAAGCATGTGAAATACCAATGGTATAAAAATAAATCCATTAAGTCAATCAATCATACTAAATCATGTTGGAAAGTATAAAAGAATAACAAAAATGGAAAAAATGGGTTTAAATTAATCATACTAATTCATGTTGGGAAGTATGAAAAAATCAAGAAAAATGGTTGGATTCTTCCTGTAATTAGAAATTAAGAATATAAAAGTGAAAAGATTAATAAATTAAGCATAAAACATACTAAATCAAGAAATCAAGCATGTCAATGATGTGTAACTCATAGTCAATCACATCTTATCTAATTTTTGACTCATGTAATTTTGTTGTGACTTGGATATTAGAAAATTTTGTGAAGAATGCCAGGTCCTATCCATGGTCTTACACTACAACTCACAAAGGGAATACCAATGCTGTGAAAATAATGTGAAAATCTAGTAAAAGGGGATTTTTTAAATTATAAGTTGAAATTTTTGTAATTTATGAGGAAGGCCATGTCATATCCATGGTATTATAATGCAAGTCAAAAATGGAATCCCTAGGGGAGTGATTAGTGAAAAAAATAGTATTTATCAAGGGGAAACATGAGGATTGTAGGGAGTGAAAAAGGGAATGTAAAAAAAATAATTTAGGCATCTTATGAGAAGACCTTAGAATACATGAGGCACATTAAGGACATGATTAGATAGTAAGTGACTAGTGACAATAAATATATAGAGGATACATATTCTCTATAGACATAAAGCTATGTAGAAAAATAAGTGTGCTACTAAGATGAACTCATGTAGGTAGTTTTGAATTAAAAAAGTAAAATTGACCTACCATCACACAAAATGTTATCCATTCCTAGGGATCCCTTACAGAGTCATCAATCTACTACAAATATTGGGTACTTACATGAGAAGGTTGATGAGGCCAAGATATGCCCGATAAATGTATAATAAATGACCTCATCTTACTCTTTCTTTCTATTAAATTTTATTGCATTTTGTAACTTTTATTTTGATCTAAGATGAGTTAGGATGTAATTATCCATATTTTGTTGATTGTGATTCTAACATTTAAAAATCCCTATAATTCCTAACAAGTGTGTTGCAAAATTCAAGTTTTGCAATAAAACATGTTATCATCAGGCTAAAGAACAAATATGAAGTGGATCGCATGTTTTTTGAAGCATTGGAATCAATTCAACTTAGTTTCAAAACTCCACCATACTATTTCAAGTTGTCACATTTTCAGACTTAGCTCCAGAACTCTATATCTAGCCCAAAAATTATCTGAATTAGCTCTGGTACTCCTGCAGATAAGCTCCAAAATTTTTAGAGCTAGATATAGAACTGATAAGGATCTATTCCAAAATGGCTAGTGATCTATCAGGTTAATGATTACATTAAATCAGGAATACATTATTGATTTCCATATTTGTAGATCCAATATATTTATCACATAGTTGGACATCTAGCCATATCTTGATTTAGCATCTATTCTAGGCACAATTCCATTCCATCGTACCTATGAAATAGTTACAGCCATTAAAGCATCTGTATATGTGGACTTGGGAATTTAGGATAGATAGAGAAGAATATCATCGAAGAATAGAGAGAAAAATATAGATTAGTAAATTTTTGTAATAAATAATATTTTATCAATGAAATAGCCATTTCTATTTTGAAAGCAAATTAAATTGTTTAATCATGTTTCTAGGCAGAGCAAGGGCCCACTCCTCCAAAGAACTAAGATCTTCATTTTTGGTCAGTATTTATATTTTATTTAAGAAAATAGGTAACTTTGTTAAATTTATAAATGATTCCAACTCCTTAAAGTTAAAATTTGTTATAATTTTTTTCCTACAGGCATTTTAGATTTAATTCTCATTTCTTTGCAATCATTTTCCAGCAATCTATTTTATTCTGCAAAGGTGTGCTTATTTCTAGCAATCTATTTTTTTCTACAAAAGTGTGTTTACTTCCAGCAAATTCATTTCTTCAAATGTGTGTTTACTTCCAGCAAATTCATTTCTACAAACGTGTGTTTACTTCTAGCAAATTCATTTCTGCAAACGTGTGTTTACTTTCAACAAGTTTCATCATTTGATTCCAACATTTTGACCAAGAAGTCTTTAAGACATTAAAAATCCCCCAAAAACAAAAAAAATACAAAAAATACAAATACCTACAATCAATTACTAAATCGCTACAATATGACACAACCCTGGTTAAATATGACATCAATAGAAAGTTGATTAAATGCAGGGAATAACAACACCTAACAAAGGTAGGTAGCACTAAAAGATTTTTTTATTCTCCTTTTATAATCTATTGACTTAACACACCCAAATAGACCTAAACTCTATCATGAGGATAACTATGGAATTTGAGATTTGATTAGAATAAGGAGATGTGCTTAGAATCATGTCTTTTAGTGTGATTTGGCTTTTGAGGTTTTTTAATGTTCCCTTTTAGATCATTTCCTTTTGTTAAATGATTTGGCTTTTAAATTTTTTATGGATTTTTTAATATTCCTCCTCCGTATGAACTTGGAATGACCAAACATGAGAGATAGATTGATACACATGAATGAGCTTTAGGCTTTGGCTAAAGGAAGATAAGTATTCAAAGACAAGATGGACTAGAACACTTAGGCTTAACTATGAACCAACATGTTATCTCAAGTCTCAGCCATATATATGCTTAGTTTAAGAAAGGGAATAAGTGGAATAATGAGAGATCCAAAGTGGATTAGTAAAAGGAGAGTAGAATGAGGTGAATTGTTTGATAATTGATCACATGATAAATAAGGAATGACTAAAGGGAACAAGGTTTATATACCCATGTTATAATAAAAATGATCTATTGTATACAGATAATAGAGCAAATGATCATGAAAAAGAGAAAAATGGAGCTATAATAAAATGAACTTAAGAATAAAATAGAAGGAAACAAAAAAAATATCCATAAGAGAACATAATGACATCATAAGAAATATAGAGTGCAAAAACAAAGTCACCATGTAAGATAGATAAGAATTTGATAAAATGTCAAATGGTATAATAGATAGCTAAAGATAAATTTAGAGCACACATCCAATCTAAATGAAAGTGTAATCACACCATGCATGTGTTCATAAATATTGATATATTTATCTGTACACATTATTTATAACATCTGATAAGAACATATGAAGTTGAATGCAAAATGTAGAGAGTGTTTCATCAATCTTTTAATGAAATATAGGAAAATATTTCATGTTGAATATCCATAATATAAAATGTAGGAACACTTAAATTATCATGTTAAGGAGGAATATCATTGAGGATATGCTTAGGAGAATGCATGGGAATGGTTTATATTAGAGATAAAGGGGTCACTAGTGGGCAAGGAGCCACATGTGAGGGACTCATAGGTGGAGAAGGATCCAAAACTGAGGAAAGGTCCATGGGTGAGGGATTCACTAGTGGAGGAACATTAGTTGATGAAGGTACCATAGAAGGTGGAACCATGGATAAAAGTGGGAGCCTTACTGTGGGAAAAACCTATTAGAGGAAGGGTATAAGGTGAAAGAATGGTTAAGAAGTGATCCTTGAGATGTTGTTGAAGGATACAACAATGATCAGTGTGACGTATGACACATTAGTGACATAGATGATATACCTCATCATACTTAGGAAGATATTCAAGTAATATTTCTGGGGGAGGTATAGCCTTGTCTAAAGACTAAGGAGAAGTATGATGCATTGTGATGATATATTATTGTATCTTATGATAATGCATGATTGAATGATTATTTTTGCCTTGAAATCAACAAATATGCCTACGAGTAGACTTGGTAGGTATACTCACAAGAGAAGGTGTAAAAAAAGTGAAAGGATATTGGTATAGGTAGGAATCTATAGTCTAATGACCAACAATTTTATGAATATCACAATAAGGCTAATCAAACTATTTGGTGGGCAAGGGATCGAGCTATGGTAAAGGGAGTAAACCATCACAAAGAGAAGGTGGGATTGGTGGAGAGATTAGACAAGGCTTGACTATAAGAGTGATATGATCAGAAGTAGAAATAGACTCAACTAAAGTGGGTGTAGGAATGAGATCTAAACTAGGGTTTACTAAGGGAGGGGTGGGGTTTACAGAAGGTTGAAGGAGAGTTGCATGAGTGTTATGGAAAATTAGGCTATAAAGGTCATATTACCTATCAAATCAATAGGGACTAGTCATAGCATGATCCATAAGCATACTCCTACAAGGTTCTTGAGTAACTAAAGGACTCTTCACCATATCTACCCTCTAATAAAGAGGAAAAATATTATAATTAGGAATTATATATGATGGAAAATGGGAAGATATAAGAAAATATTGAAGCAATGAGGAATGATAATGAATAATATCATCATCTTGGGCCTAAACTAGACCTCCTAAGAATGGATAATCTAAGGTATAACCATCATAATCAAGTGTATGAAGATCAATGGTGCAAGTAAGGATGATCTTGTCATTTGATGTGGTGTGATGAATTGGATGCTGAGTCTTAGTTAAGACAATTGGGATGTCATAACAAGGTGGTTAACGAGAATGAGGTTGTAAACAAGTGATAAGTTGAGAGATGAGATGAGGTGAGATATTGGAAGTTTTGATCTTGAGATCGATCTCATCAGGTTCATTGTCATTAGAATCTAGGAGGTTAGGGGGAATATTCATGATGAGTTTTGGATGATCATTGTAACCTCTATTATAATTGATGAGAAAGTTAAATAATTGAGATTTATGAAATGGAATGCTTGGAAAGGGTTCAAATAGAGGAATATTGAATACACCATAGTCTTGGAATTATTCTAACTTCCAAGGGTTAGTGTGACCTTGAATCCTATATATGGCTCCATTGTTAGGAAATTTAATTCATTGGAAAGTGAGAGAGGTAACTACTCTCATATGATGAGTCCATAGCCTACCAATAAATTTATTTTAAGATAGGGTAAAGTTATATATCATTACCTTCACATAAATGGTGATATGTGGGATGGTAATGGGAAGCCACACACAACCTAAAGGAGGAATTTGGCTTCAATAATATCCTTGACATGTGTTTCATGTGAATTTAAGATTCATTTATAATATCTAATATTTTTGATAAAATTGAGAGAGTTAATAAATGTGCTATAACTCTCATCAATCAAAGAACTCTTGACTTGATATCACCAATTTGAACACTGGTGAATAGAGGAGGATCATCAAAATGAAGTAAAATATCATTAGGTATCATGGAATCAATGATGAATTTGAGGGAAAGAGAAGTGTCCTTTATTTCATGAACATCTATAGATATCTATTCACATTATTGTAAAATACTATATTTAGATACAGATAAGGTTGATTTGCATCCTACTAGAGGAGGATGAGGGGTGTTCATTTTGAACAAAATTCCATAAGATGGTTATAGTGATGTGGAGAGGTCCTCATAAGCTCAATAAATGGGATTTGATATGGGAGATTAGTGAGTTATATGATAGGATCCCACTCATCATAACCCAGAAGATGATTTTTTGAAAGAGGTGCATAGTGTTTAAGGAGGTCCTTGAAAGGAGGAGCCAAATTACATGTAAATTTATGTTGGTAAGAGGTAGAAGGTTTGGTTATAAGAAAATTTTGTATATTATATTGAGAGGATGAAGAAACATATGTAGGTTGGTTTTGATACAGATTATAAGAGATGTTAGTAGAAGCTTGAATGTCATTGGTGTTAGGTAAATAAAATGGAGAGATGGTAGAAATAGAATGGGAAGTGTTATCAAAGGGAGGAGCTGGAATTATTTCATCAAAAATATATGAGGCCATCTTTCCCCAAATCATTTAATTGAGCTGGATAAGAGTCTTGAATAATGTGAACTGTACAAGATAATGGAGCAATGTATATGGGTTGAGGATCAATGAAATCAACCACCCTTCACATGTTAGTCATATTCACCACATTTTATTTATTAGTTGGGTCAATAGGACTTTCAATATTATTGTTATAAGAGGTGGGCTTGTATTGGGTATCTTGGTGATTTGGAAGGGGATCTTTATAGATGGCCAAATGAGCATTGGCTTGATTCAAAGTTTGAGATTTAGTATGTGTTTCATGGGATTTGAAAGCAATGTCATAGGCTTATTGGAATTTATGAATGATATAATCATGATCAAAATTATGACCAAGAATAAAATCCATAGACAAATTATGAAGCTACCAATAGATCTCATGAGAATGACCCCAACCAATGTGAAACCAAAAGCAATTGTTGGGATCATACCAAGATTTCATAGGATGAGTGGGATAGAGTTCTCGTGCGAGAGGCCTTGGTGGATGTTTTAGTGATTATGTTAAGGATAAATTTTTCTGAATGTTGATGTTATTAGTTGAATAAAACTGAGGATCGGTGATGTGGTTAGTAGGGGAAGATTTTTCTAAATATTGGTTAGGAATAATAGCTTGAATAGTGTGAATCGCATCATAAGATTATATGACACCATCATTGGTATCATGATGATTCTTATTCATAAGTAATATAAGAGTACCCATAGAAGGTTGATATGGATCAAAATGATGCATAAGGAAATATTGACATTTATCTTGGTCATTAGCCTCCTCTAAAGTATGAGGAGAGAGATTATGGACTTGATATTGCAACTTGTGAAAAAGAACATTAGTAAAGATATGGAGAAGGTTATCATCTACCATATTATGTATATATTTGTTAGATAAAGTATTCCATCATTTATTGAAAGCTTGGCTAATTTCAGTTTCATGTTGCTTACAATTTATAAAATGGGACAAGGTATTCTTAGGAAGAACACTAATTTAGACTCTTAGACTACAACATTTACTAAATATTCCAAACTAGTAATAGAATGAGTTTTAAGCTGGTTATATGGATCCAAAGCATCACCCATGAGATTTTTTACTTATATATTGGTAGTGGAAAAGGTATTTAATTTGACCCAGTCTTTATATAGATTTTTAAATGTTTTTAGATGAAGAGTAGGATCAGTTTACCCATTGTAAGAAATGGTAAGGGCGATACCTCCTATATCAATATTAACAATTTGAGATGTAAGAGGCTCATTTTTAAGATGATTGATTATATTATTGACAAGATGAGGTTGAGTGTTAAGATTACCATGGGAATATCAAAAAGGAGGTGGGGGAACATTTTGATTATGAATGACACATGGCATCTATTGAGGGTGGGTTTGAAGATGGATAAGGTGATTTTGCATTTGCATCATTTGATTTACATTGTTATCTTGAAAATAATTCATTTGTTTAAGACTTTATAATAAGATTTTATGGGTTTGAGTTACATTATTATCATTGTGTGAAGCATTCAAATTAGAAGCAGTGGCTTAGGAACCATAATGGGTGTTACTAAGAGCTTGAAAAGAACTGTTGATAAGTGAGGCACTAGTGGCATAATGTGCTTGTGTGGAAAAACATGGACTAGTAAAGGGATGAAAAGAAGTATCACTAGAGACATAATTACCATGGGTATAAGATGATTCACTGGTGGAAGAATTGAGAAGAGTGGGTCTTGGAAGAAGCACACTAGATGTAGAACCTACCAAGTTAGTCAAGATACTAGGCATAGAGGTAGATGAAATCAAAGAAGAAGTCATGGCATAAAAAGGAGTCAAAATAGAGGGAAGAGGTTGATAAGGAAAGAATACAATATCCCAAAATCCATGTGAGAATGTGGGAGAAGGTGAATGAAGCTCCTCAAATTGACCACTTATCATGAATTAGTAAATGGTATAAGGATCTTTTACTTAAGGTTGAGGCAATTCAAAGATGAAAAATATCATTTCAAGTGTATAATCTAAATTAGGTTTATCTTGAAGTGAGAAGATAATATTATGAAGTGATGAGGAATGAAGAGGGGTACCATAGTTTATTGTGGAAGTGGATATATGAACATTGCTTTCATCTAGGATAGGAGCCATAATCTACTTATGGGAGAGCCTATTAGGGTCGTTAAGACTCATCACATCCATTGAATTTAAATTAGTGTTATCTTCAAATAAGAATTTCATGATGGAGGGATATTAGTAAAGGCAAAGGTCACAAAAAATAAAGGAAATAGGATTGAATAGATAAGAGTAAAGATTTGACTAGGTTGACCTAGTACTAGAAAAAGGGTCTAAAAATTGGATAAATAAGGATACATAGTCAATAGGGTTGACCTAGTAAAATAACATGGGACAAAAATTAGCTTAATAAGTCTATAGATTCAACATGGTTGACATATTTCTATATCTTGAGAGGAAAAAAATAATATTAGGTTGACTAGGTTGAAGTTGTACTATAGGTAAGGGAAATAGATAGTCTATAAGAGATTGTGTTAAATAGAATGATAAATTAGTGAAAGATAAATTTCATTCAAAATTTACTTGAAATAAAGAAATAGAAGGAAACTTACAAGTAATTGGAATAATGAGAATGATCTAATTGAGGAACACAACGCAAAAGCTTGCACCAATGCTAGTTAATGCAAGTTTTATCAATATAACATACAATAAACAAAGAACAAGCAATCAATTTAGAAAGTAAATTCTAACTAAGAGATCATCCTAAATGTTTTTAGATTATTAAGTGTTATTTTAAAGTGTGATAGGGAAGTTGGTTGAAAGTAAGGAACTAGAAAGCAATCTATGGATAGTTTTAGGATGTTTAGGCTGAAAGGGATCTATGTTGGTGATGGTACTTGCCTGGTATTGGGGCATACCCCCTAACTTAAAAATCATCCAATGATAAGGGTGTCAAGTGATTTTACAATATATACCATTAACTACATGTTTTACTTGGCTAGAAAACTAAGTCAGCTTCCCTTTGGTGATGAAATGCAAGTAGGTAGACCTTGGGTAGACAATTATTTAAATGTGTTTTTAAATTATGTGATTTGGTAGTGTGTGAAAGAAAGAGAAAAATATTGTAGATAAATAGTATATTTAAAAATGACCTAATTATACTATGTGATTTATTATAAACATGCAAATAAGTGAAAGTGAAAGTGTGAGGTAATTACTAGCATATAGATGTTAATTCCAATTGTAAACATAATACAATGTCATTTCAGATGATAGTGTACGAAAAATTATAGAATAGAGTCGATAATGTCACTGTTTTATTTCTAAAGTAGGGGTCTATAAGAATTATGTTGATAGTGTTGACCTAGTCTATCAAATATAAAATAGAATACAGAACTAGGTTGACCAAGTCAACCTAGTTTGTTGTATGAGGGTAGTTTTAAAGATTACAAATTATGAAAAATAGAACTCTAAGTAATGGCTAAAATGAAAGAGAAAGAGATAAAGGAACCTTGGTGGGTTGGAAGATGTAGAGGGTTTTAAAATTACTATTGAAGTACCTTGAATGTTACTTTCAAATTCTACCAACTATATTAACTGGGTCAACCTAGTTTTGTAATTCCTTATTTATTATGACTTGTGAAGATGACTATATTGGCCTGGTTGACCTAGTATGTTTTTTGTAATTTTTTCTGAATACTATATTGGCCTATTCATCCTAGTATGTTTTTTGGAAGTTTGTAAGATGAGTATACCAGCTTGGTTGACCTAGTATGGTTTTTGGGAGCTTGTAAGAGTATTGTGTTAACCATTTTGACTTAGTAACGTGGATTAGATGAAGACATGTAAGAACATAATAGAGTCATTTTTGATGTGATTGTGTGTTAATACTATACATATAAGTTATAAAATATACCAATCCTATCAACCTAGTATCACAAATATAGAAAAGTAATAAATAAAATGATTAAAATTGAAAAACATGGAATAAAACCTATATAGGTTAGATTCACATTGGGTTTACTAGAAATTATGCAATCATAAATGAATAAAGTCTATAAATCAATCCTAACTCGAAGAAGATATATCCCACTTACACTTACAATTGGGGATACACTAGATAATTGAGAACATGACCAATATCTGGATCTTCTAGACCTAATTAGGGGATATGCTATCATAACAATAATACTAGGGAGGGTTCCAAAGTCTCCAATCAAGAAAAGTCAAGTAATAACCCTAACTAAAACCTAAATTTTCATATTCACTATACTAATAACAAGTAAAGCAAATAAATCTAATCTAATGCTCATCAAAACTTGTGACACAGAGTGGGGGATAAACAACAAAAGTAAGCATTCATAGGAGACATATAATCACATCAATGTATACCGAATCCTAATGCATGGAATAAAAGCATAAATACATATCTATCTACTATTAAAAATGAGTAACATAGTTAGAAATACTTATCTTTGAAGATGAACTCATCAAGCCTCAATCTTTCCCTTAAAAAAGGTGATTCACAAGAGGTTGTTGTGGTCTCTAAGGATGAAAAGGATATATCATCTCTAAGTTACACAACCTATTGATGCATCTAAAATAATTCTCCACAAGATAAGATCCATATCTCTAGAGAATGTATGAAACCCTAATCTTTTTGCTCAAGTAGAATGGTGGATAAGCATATGCACAATAATTTTGAATTATTATCTTCTCTAAATAATTATGAAATTATCTTGTATATATAGATGTATTTAACCCTAATCCCTTCTAAAATTTTTGGTTAATAGGGTCAATCCAATCAACATAGTACTGATATTGACAAAAATTCACTAGGTCATGGGCTAGGTCATCCAAAAGCCAACCTAGACCCTAAATGAATTTCACCAACAAGAGTATAAGGTTGGCCTAATTTACCTAGTATTGTAAACTATAAAAAGTGGATTTATATTAGGAAAAGGGGGACAAAAGCTAGAAAATCATTGGAGGATTATACAGAGAGAATAACAAGCTTAGAAGAATGGTTTTCAAGAGACAAGTGTGTAGATAATAAGTGGAAAAAGGGATAACAATATTATGAAGAACCAATGGTTTACCCACCCCTTTCAAGGTACACCCCTTAAGTTGTGCACTCAAAGAGATTGAGACTCAATGGTTACCTGCAAGATAAAGAACATCAGTAATTGAAAAAAGTTTGAAAATATTATGTGTATACAGAGGCTTCTGGAACTAAAGTGATAGTGAAATATATGTTGATTATCAAGGAATAGGGATAAAATAGGGAATTATTGGAGACATGTAAAGTAATTATAATACTTTTAAAGTTTATTTAGAGATTTTAGGTTATTAAATTGGTGAATTGAGAAAGAAAGCTAAAGATATCAAGGAAAAATATTTTCAAACATTTATTGATTAAATTTTAGTGTCTATAATTGGTAACAAAATTACATAAGTGAATATTATATGTTTGGATCTCAAATTAATCCATTATGCCTTGGATAAGTCCAACAAAGAGACATTGAATAATGTAGAGATTGATGATTATGAGTTCTTCTTTCCAATTGTAACTTTGGTTTTGAATTATAAAGGAAAAGGAGAGAATGAAGTCCAATGCATTAGGCATTCTAAAAAGAAATATTTGTTAGATTATAATTTCTTACATTTTTTAAAAGACCAAAGAATGTTTATTGCTATGGAATATTCCAAGAAGGTAATAACCACCTAGGACAAGACACTACTTCATGCTTGTGAATTTAGAGGCCAAGTAGGCATCTTTTATAGATTAAATATTTTTTTACAAATAAATCACCTCCCAAACTGAGAATTACTATTGTGCAAATGTGTATAAAGAAAGGTGCATTACAAATGTGCATTAATGAGAGATGTGAATGTTGGAGAATGGAAGAAGATTTCAAAGTTATTCACCCTTTTCTTCCAAGGAAGGTGAATCCTTCTCTATTTTATATTATATTTTAAACATAAAGTTGTCACTATTTATGGAATTCAAAATATGAAGGAAATTAAAATTAACTAGTTATATGATTAAATTATTTGTATATTTTTGGTTATAACTTGCATCTGTATTCAAATGATTTTCCTCAACACACATCTATTTCAAAATATTAGGGTAGGTATTATGCTTTGTTTTATCTTATAGTGGTAAACATTATTTTTATGGATCTTTTTTCTCACCTAGTAAATTATGCTGGTGTTTTTAGTATATATTTTCCAATGAGGCAGTGACAATTTTTTTACAATATAAAATTTTAATTGAGACTATCCCTAATACTTTACATAATTATTAACTACATTATTAATTGTAATACTTTCTTTTCATATTTAAATTTTCAACATCACTATTTTCTTCTATTTAGTGACTAGTAAAAAGAAACAATTACTTTGCAAAACTTTAATTTGTTCCTTATTGAAATGTTTGTCCTAAAAATTTTCATGGATTTTAGATAAAAATATCAAAATTTCCTACTTAAAATATGTAAATACACAAAATTACACAATGTGTGAACCATGAAGTGAAATGATTTGTGTACTTTTTTACCAAAGATATTTGTTGTTGGATCTATGTATATTTTCTCAGTAACAAATATCTTCTTAGTATTTGAAAATATATTCAATGTAGGAATAACTAAATTCCGTAAGGATTTATAACTATAACATAAATGTTTAATTATTTGATGAGGTAAAACAAATTTCAAAGTTGTCCCATATTTTTACTCTAATTATCATTGGTTACATTGATGATGTTGCACTTGAAAAATAGTGGTTTTTTTAATTTTAATTCTTGTGCTTAAATTTTTGAATTGAGGTAATAATTATGTTTGAAACTATGACTATGAAATTATATGAATATGATATATGTGGAAGCTATGATTATTATCCAAATAAATAATGATAAAATAATGTTATTAAGTGGTGGCCTAACAAGTTTAACAATAACTTATCCTCAAGGAAGACAATTTGGTGAGAGGAACTTGGTTTCATCACCAATTTATGATAAATCTTGTAAACTGGTTTAATATAAATTTTATACCACTTATTAGTTGATAATTTTTAATAATGCTATGTATTTATCTCTAAAAATTGATTTAGTGTATTTTATGTTGGTTTAATCTTAGATGAAAATTCATATTTTTTTTTTCAATTTTTAGGAAACATTACCAAGATTATGTTAATGTGATTTATATATTGACTAATGTAGGACAAGAATTATTCAAAAATAGTATTAATTCAATATTTATCTATAACATAACTTTTTTATATATGTGTTTTGACCTATTCATTTAGTTATTCATAGATAATAACACATTGAAAAATATCCTCTTTTATATATTTTAAGGATATGGAATTTTTTCTTCCTTATTGATTATATAATCCCTTGGGCATACATTTATATTAGAAAACTATACTTAAAAAAAAGATGCAATATTTAAATTTATAACTAATTATTCTTTTATTGTCTATACTTCATCCTGGTTAATGATACTTAACCCTTAAATATGTTTACATAAATGGAAATATTATATATTAACAATGTGTTTCTTATGGAAATAATTTGGTAAGGGTTGGGAACATCAAAATATTATATATTTTCTATATCACATTAACAAAAAATCCATTCATGAAACTCTATAATATAAAAACATTACATGTGTCCCTTACCTTATAAAACCATTTATATATCACTTGTTTGATGAATTTTAAAGATCAATTCCTTTTAAATTATATTGCTTTTGGTAATTAAAGATAAATTTGAAATAGGAGTTTCTATTATTTATATAGATGAAATTTGATGATAATATACATTATCCTAATTCACTTTGAAAAACTATAATTTTTGAATGATTAGGTTTTTGATAAATAAAAATAATATTTATCTTTGTTTTGTGCTATAGTTTGGATGGAACTTAAGATAGATCATCAAGGTTTATAAATTTTGTGATATTATACTCTATTGATTATTATGATTCAAGTAATAATCTAATTGATAACTCTATATAAAGGAAACATAATATATCTTTATTATACTCTAAATCCAATATGATCCCTTAAGTATTTGGATTGTAATTATTGCTCTTTATTAAATTATTTTATTTCAAGTCAAGGATAATATGTTGGAGGCACAATGTGGATAGCCCACTTTAAGAAAGATATTATTAGATGGATTGATGATGTAATAGGTATTCCACCATGGTTTCCATCAATATCTTAGTTTTTTTTTATGAAATACATAGAATTGATGATTTTTTATGAAATCCATATATTACTTTAATATTGGATAAATATTGTTTACATTTGTAACAATTCAAACCAAATTAAAAGTTTAATTAGACTTAGATTTATTATTGGCCATAAGTATTTATATACTTAATTTCTAACCAAAAGGTATCTTGTGTGTTTTTTTTTAATATTATTCTCATGCGTTCTCAACTTAGTTCATAGTGGTGACTTAAGTCCCTACCCCAATAGCATTACTATCTAGACTGGTATTCCTTTTAAAAACTCAAGATGGGTACTAGTATGTTACCCTACTCATGATAAAAAAAAACTTGGGACAATGAAGTACATATACAAACATGTCAAAGATTTAGATACATGAATCCCAAAATTATGAGGGAAAGTTATGATATATTACTCCACTTGTCTTAACCTAGTAATATGTAATGTTTAGTAAGTTTTCTTGCTATGGCCAAACACCTTGAAAGTAACGAATAGACATAGCATTGATAATTAATTTAAAGGATCACCTTATTAAATGTATAAAATTTTACAATCTATTTTATTATTGGATCAAAATCTATTATGAATCTTCTCTGCATAAGTACATTTGAATACCTTATCATTAATTAAATACATAGTAAGAAAATGATCTCTGTTAGTGGACTAGTTCTTATTTGAATGTGATGCTTTTTTGGATCCAAAACCATATGTCAATTGGGATTTATTCTATTATGCATGTTGATAATACATTTGAAGTGTTACTAAAATAATTATGGGTTGATACCATAAATATAGCTTATACTCATTTATAGATGATGTTAATTTATTTTGAATTGTGAAAAATCAATCCTACCTTGTATTAAAAATAAATTATGAACATTCATATAAAAAAAAATTCAACTAAGATGATTTTTATCTTTGTAAATTAAACCTTTACCCTTCAAATTTATTGTCTTCTTTTTTTCATAATGTTTGATATGAGACTTTAAAGAAAAGGTTGTGTTTTGGGGTGTCTGCACACATCACCCCTTATGAAAAATATCCTTTATTTGGATATGGTTATTTTATAATATATTAATTAAATGTAATGATGTTATACACGTTCATGATTTCAAATTAATTCTCCTATATCACAAGTTATCATGGTATTTTTACTGTAAGAATACAACACATCTAAGACCTTTCAAAAATGCTTTGAATATTATACTTATGCATAAGATAACTCAATAATGTGATGAATATATCAAATGATTTGATGCTCTAGAAGATACCATGTACCTTTAGATTACCTTAAAAATATATCTACACGTATACTTCTCTATCTAGTTCATATATCACATTTATTATCATTATGGTATTTGTGAAGCTTATGAGGTATACCAAATTAGTTCAGAAATTGATAAATAACCCAACCACCATTTACCTATATTTTGAAATAGCTTCTCGTCCTCTAGACTTATTTAATCAAGCTACCATTTACCAATGTTATTTTTTTTTTGGTCCATCCATTTATTTTTATTTTCTTCTATTTTTTATTTTTTCATTTTGGATTTTATTTTGTTCATAAATTCTTTTGTATTTTTATTTTTCTAAAAAAAATCATTTTAACTTTTTTCCCTTATTTTACAATATTGTATCAATTATTTTTATTTTTATTGTGAAAAAAAAAATACCTTATTTAATTTTAATCTATTACTAACAACTATATGATTTTCCTTGATTATTCTTCTTCCCAAAATTTACAATGTTTTTCCATATTTTATATATTCTAAAGTAAAATATTATTATTTTTTACTTATTTTAGTTGAAATATATAGTTTTTTTAATTTTTTAATGGATCTAGTAACTTAGTTTATTTTACACATATATTAAGGTATCTTGAAACATTTTATAACATAGGCTCATTTACTTCTTTATTTGTATTATAGTATTACGGAATATTTCTTCAATATTGTAGGTTTGAAACATCATTTGGGGTTATTTTATCCATCAATAATAAATAGCACCATAAGTATCCTATACCACTACCTTTCATAATATTCACATGAAATAATCCTCTTCTAATATATATGAAATGAATATTTTTTTTGGTAATATATCCCATATGATTTTGGTATCTTTTGTAGATATGGTAAACCTTATTTTTATGTGGAATAAATTTTCAATTCTTTCATTATATTCTTTTATTTCCTTATATTTTGATGTAATCAATTTTTGAGTTTAGTATCCCATTATAATCTATGAACCATTCCAAAATGATAAAATTAAACATGATGCATTATTATCATATATTTCCATGAATTTAAAATCATCTTTTTGTCTTTATCCCCATGAAATCTCTTTTTGGACCTATGAGTGCACCAATAGGAGATCTTAGGGTCCCATCTACTAGAGTAATGCCACATGTTACCACATGTAATGGAATTTTCCCTATATTTTACATGGTACTCTATGGCATTATGTTGATGTCCATTACCAAATCTAAAAAAGAATTTTCAAAACCCTATCCTAGTTTTTTGTATTATTTTGTGACTCCCAATCTAACTTTATAAATAAATTTCTTAATATTTCACTTTTCATAAACTCTTTCCTACTCTGCATATTTTATTTATGTTCCTATAGTCTCTTACATACTACTTTTTCCATTTCTAGACTTAATTCTTCCTTTTGAGTATAATGTTAAGAATTAAAAACTTATTTTCCATGTATTCCACTACATATCCACATCATTTTCTTGGGCTGTAATACCCCTTTTAGATGATGTGTATAATGCATATCAACTCTTTTATGTTAAATCCCCCATTTTTGTAATATTACTTCACTATGGGGGAATTAAGTGGATCAAGTGTACTCATTTCCTATAAAAATACAAAATGTGTATGTTCTCATTACATACAATTTCTTATAATGCATATTTTCTTACTTAATTCAAATCAAGTGACCATTTCCATAATTTTATTATAACCTCTTCCTCCCTTGTAGTCTCCTCTATATTCATCTCTATTTTATCTATGGTGTCTAATAAATTATCACCCTTGGTTTCCTATCTAGAACCAACATTTGTCCTCATTATAATATTTATTTAATGGACATGTTCATCACATATTTGGATTTGGTGGAGATGGTATATGATATTGTATTTTAGGTTGATAACTGTAGTCATATAAAATACAAAAGTTGGTAACTTGAGTGTGGCTAATGACACCCAACCCTTAGGTCCCTTTTGTTTGATCTCATGATCCTCATAGGCATCTTTTCATTGATTCCAAATCATCTGTGTCCTTCTAGAATTGATCCCAACTAAGTTATACCCATTTTTCCATGACTAATCCATCCCCCCATGTCCCATCAAATTAGGACAATAGTGTCACCCTTGGACTATAGCACCAGTGCCACTCTTGTCCACTTTCATTACCCCTATCCAATTATAATTTTGGTCATAATGGTCAATTCCTTCTAGTTCCCCATCCTTATCCTTGTTAGCTTAATGTGATCACATTTAACACATAACTAATAGATCCCTATAAAATACCATTCAAAGATCATTTGGAAATAGTTAGAAAATATCACTAAGCAATCAAGAATATAAGTAAGATTACTAAATCAATCTTCCTTATTCTCTACATATAGCCAACAAATATACTTACAAGCTTATTCAAATCCTTAAACCAGTATCTAGCCATCTCAACTACATCTAGTTTAGAATTTTACATATTCATACACTCAATTACACAAAGCACATCAAGTGGGAGAACTACATATGGTTTGATCCCTCTTTAGAGTATTGGTATGTAGGCAACGTGCCCACACAAGGGGTGTGGATACATGTTTAGTAAATCTTACAAACACTAATCCCCCCTCTTTCTAAAAATCAATCAAATCACAATGGAGTATAGGGTTTGAAGATAAAATATGCTCTATAAGGGAGTTTCACAGACTTCCAGTTATTGAAATTTCATAGACAAGGTCACACAAACATGGTGAACAAAACCAAGAAAGCTCAGATCCTCAAGAAAATAGTGGTAGAGGAGGACTACAAAACTAGTTCCACTCTTGTCTACTTTTATATCCCTTATCCAATCATAAAATGAAGGTCAAATCTTAGTTTATGATAGTGTTTGAGTCCTTCATAGTAAATCTCAGACCTTGTCTCAATCATATCAGCTATTTTCTAGCTAAGTCTTATTTTCTCCATCTTATTACTATTTTTAGAAAGGTCAAAATTATAATATAATTTACACAAATCATAAGCTTAATTATTGAATATTTATTTATTAATTTTACTACTCACACCCATTAACTAAATTAGGAATAATACATATTCTCAAAATTGTTAAATTATTTGGTGAACTTGACTTACTTTGTTTGCACACAAAAACCATAGAAACCCTAAGGTAAATTTCCTACTGATTTTTAATTTTTTTTTACTTGCATAATAAAATTATAAATTAACATTAAATTTTAAAATTTTTTAGTGATTTTAAAATAATTTTCTTTCAAACCACAGTTGCCCATACTAGGTCCCAATATTTTCCTACTAATTTTCCAATCATTTTATGAAATTTTACTAGAATATTTAAACTAGAAAATTCACTTCAATTTTTTAATTTCAATAGTAATTTTCAAAAACATTTATTTTTCAAAACCCTAATTACATCTACTAGGTCCCATTAAATCACTAATCTTCCAATAAATTTTTGATTTTTTACATGCATATCTAACTCAAAAAATCACTTTAAATTTCAAATTTTCATAGTAATTATTCAAATAATTATCTTCAAAACCCTAATTTCCTATACTAGGTACCATTGCTTCTTGAGGTATCACCTTACATCTATAATCAAATTGCAAAAAATGGATCTCACCTATTTACAATTTTTTCTTACATTTCTTGGAAATAAAAAGGAGACCATACTTGGTCCTATTATGTACATGAATGATGAAGTCTATCATATGTTAGTACAAAGATTCATTATTTGCATTTCATGCTTATTTTTCATTATATGGGATGATGTTAAGAAATTTATTATTAGACATGTTAAGATATTTTTTGTATCACCTACCTCAAAGATTGTATCTTGTGTTGAGTCATGTTACATGGTCCATTTTACCCTTCCCTAGGTCACTACCCATCACGAGAGAGCTGATTTGACACCCTTTGTCCCACTACCACCTTGAAATTTTGATTATCTCCACTATCCTCCCATAGTTACTACTAGTCCTATACATATAGTAGATAATGTAGATAGAGCTATTACTCAACATATCACCATGCCTCCTCAACCTAGTCAGGAGCCCCACCATCCTCCCATTCCTTCTCATCCCAGGCCTAACCCACAAGCATAGGTAGATCCACACAAGCCATATGATATTATTGATTAGTTTAGAAACATACTAGCTAAGATTTTCATATTATAACTACTTTAGAAAGCTAATGCATTCAAGGATATTCTCTATTAGGCACTCACTTAGACTTCTATACCTATTAATTTAGAGCCTTCTTATTTTGTATCAATGGTTAACACACTAAAAATATAGAAGATGTTATTACTTTTGATCATGATGAAATTCCATCTCAAATAGTTATTGATAAAAATTTACCACTACTCATACATGCTCAATTCAAAACTAGCTCAATTAATAGAGTTTTAGTTGATAATGGTTCTAGACTTAATATATGTAATACTACATTATTACAAACCATGGGGATGGATATGGCATCCATGAGAAAATTATATAAGAACATTAGAGGGTTTGATGATATACCAAAATAGACCTTGGGCACCATTGCTTTGGCTACCATGGTAGGACCCAAAACCCTCTCTACATAGTTCCAAGTCATGCCAAGTCCTCTTCATTATAATATTTTACTTAGATGACCCTGGATACATGTTATGGGGGTAGTTATTTCTACTCTTCATCAATGTGTTAAGTTTGTCTATGAAGGATACCTATACACATGTATAGAAAACAACCAGCCATTCATATATTGTCAAACTATAGAGTTATCTTCAACTATTTTTCCAAATAAGGCACCCCATATCATAGTTCAAACACCACCTCATTAAATTTATCTTTATTAGATGCATACGTATGAGGTTAGAGAGATTAGTACTTCTCACACTCCACTTAGAGTTGTGTCCTCAGCTCTATATATTTAGTTAGTCATAATAGCTTCAGCCATTCCAACTACTCCATCAATCATGATTCCTACACCTGTTACAATTATAAATTCACTAATAGTAGTTCTAATAGTACCAGTTGATTCTATAGATATAGTTACTCCATCAGTTATAGACACTCTCAAAGAACCATTGTCTTCTACTTCTATAGTTGATGAGACTCCCTTATTATAGTTGCCCCTTGTGGTAAAGTCTAAGTTACCATATGTACATGATTTAGATATAGATTCCTAAGATTCTTTAGATGATGATACATCACCCAAACTCACATATGAATATTTGTGTGGGTTGATATTTATGTTAGTAGGCCCAGGAGAGTATTGACACGACTCTAGAGATCTCATTTCACATCTTACATCACTCTTAGCATCTCACACTACACTTATAGGATATACTCAACATATATGGCAATAAATAGATCACTTAGCACATAAAGTTCACATGGTTCCCTCTATACATATAGAGCTAGTCATTCATATTTAGGTAGGTAGCACACAACATCAACCACATATTATGTTATAGATGTTACTTGATCATGGATTAATCACATTATATATAGTATGACATAGATTTATTAATTAATTATGACAGTAGGATGGTCACCAAATTTGTCTTTTTCATAGGATTAGAAGATATGATACAAATTCATGTATAGCTTTATAACAAATATTAGATAAATTATAGGTTTAGGGTACTATTGAAATTAGAGCACCATAAACACTAGTTTTTCTACTTCCACTAAAGTATTCTACTACCAGAGCTTAATGTCCTAGAGAAGAATCAACATCTCCACCACTAGAGCAACCTTCAATTCACCTTTAGTAGGATGACACCATGTACATACCATATAAAACATATGATGATACTTATGATGATGATCTTGAGGCATTTGATGATGGTCTTAATCCCATCCTCCATCTCCATCCCTAGAGAGCTCCATCCTTGGACCCCTTACTCCCTCTATCCTAGTCTTTTATGTCATCATGTACATATTGCTTTATTCATATGCTTGTATATAACCTTTTTTCCAATACTTGTACATATATTATCTTCAAAATTCTTGTACATAGCTTCATGTGATTGATAGTATAGAGCTCATAACATTTCAAAATACAAAATGAGATAACATATTAAATTTTTTAAAAACATTCAAATATATCAAAATTCCAAAAACATTCAAATATGTCAACACACCAAAAACATTTTGATTGTATGCATTATCCATGATTTACATTTATACTACTATGTTAGACTTAAATTTGTTGTTTTATGCTATTATTTATTGATTTATCTATATTACCATGCTTCATTTGATCTCCTTTGAGTGTGTGTAGTGACATCTAGCTCTTTGATTGCTTCACTCTAACCATTGAGGGGGCATCCTAATTATACATTTGATACACACATTGATATACATAACCACTAGGGCATCTTCTATATGACTACATCATCCAGGTTATATCATTCCTACACCACACTCTGTAGTTATCATGTTGATGTACATTATTTAATAGCTTACACATATTAATCTATAGACACTCACTAGTATATAACACCTGTATTTTTTAGCATATACCTAGACTTGTACTAACATGTCTTTCATAATTTCACTTCTTACTTTGATTCATTAGATGTGATTGTATTTATAGTATTTACATGCTTTCATTTCTTACTTTGCATAGCTAGATATTATTATATTTATCAATTCCTATTTTGTCTCCTATATGTGTCTTAGGACATTTTATAATGTCATTTGCTTCCATTCATGTGTGTGCCTTAGGACATTTGCCAATGTCCTTTGTCTGTACTTTTCTATGTGATTTTGGCCCTTCTGCTAACCCTTGCTTATTTCAATTATGTGTATGTATCATTTGAACATGCCTTGTATACTTGATTTCTAGTTTGAATTACATGTGTTCATGTCCTTTATTTGATTGGCCCCTTAGATATATATGTATTCTTATTACTTCTTGCCTTGTGTGCTTTTTTCTTGTTGGCTTCTCATTGTTTTTAATATCATGATATACATCATGCATGATATTTATATCTTAAATGCCATGATGGACATCATGTTCCATCCCTCCTTGCCAAATAACAACTAAAAACTAACCAAACTTCTTATTTCAATTCAGTACATTGTACATGTTATTACATTGTTACATCTATCTAGGCATACCCCTATTGATCTAACAATATCTCATTCTAAACTATGTTATATCTTGAGATATCTTGTTAATTATCATTGTTATATCATGTATTTTTTTAGCATAACACACTTGTAGGGCCATTTCTTCTGAGGGTAATCATTATAGGGTCCTCATTCCTACCCTCAAAATATGGGTAAACAAATAAGGGTTTTGTCATAGAGATCAAAGCTCCTAATAATAAAAAATATAGCATTCAAAACACCTAGAACAACAACCAAACATCAAACTAATCAAAACAAACTAAGAAGATAGTGAAAATGCCAAAATAATTACCATATTTAGATGGAAAATAATGCCAAGATTGGATTACAATGTTGATGCCACTATAATCCATTATTGACACCCCTATCCAAATAGCAAAAAAAATAAACATTCTAGAAGAGTGAAAAAAAGTAGGATCAACTATAGTTTTGCACTTTCAAACCAATTTAGAATAAAAAGTTTTCAATACACTTTTGCTCAGAGAATCTAGATATAAGGGGAATTATATGAGGCATAATTGTTCTCACTTCCAATTTTAGATACAGTATTTGGTATAACTTTCAGATCATAATTCATGTTTTAGACACTAGTGATTGGGGGCAATGTGTGTGGCCCATTTATTTTATTTTCTTTTTGAGTTTAGGATTACCCAAGTAATCTCAGAAGATGTGTGACTTATTCCATCTAAAAGTGGTAGGTATCATTTTGGAGTGGCTTTCATGCAATCCTAACCTCCACATTTTGGAGTGGATTTCATATAAGCCTAGTGCACCAACTTTGGAGTGGCTTTCATACAAACCTAATCTCCATCTTTTAGAGTGGCCAAGAGTGGTCTTGTTTCCATCATACATTCATCTATCCACACCAATATTTTCATATTATTTTAAATTTATGGGCTTCAATATCCATCTCATATGACACATATTTCATACCGGTATAAGTTCATAGCTTCACTTCATGAGGCAATGATGGAGCTAAAGGACTAGTTAGATTTTGTATTCTTGAGCCACTTATTCAAAGGAATTGGAAACATAGTCCAAAAATCAATTAGCATGAAAATAATCACTTATATTCACTTAGTGGGTGAGGATGGATCAGAAAGGCTAACCTTTGTATTCTTGAGCCACCTATTTAGAGGGATTAGACACACAGTCCAAACATTGATTAACACATGCATGATCACATAGCTTCACTTAGTTAGTGATGATGGAGCTAAAGGGCCAGCCTTTACATTATTGAGCCACCCTTAGGAAATTTATAAATCATATTGTTTCATGATATTACTCTTGGTATAACATCATCCAACATTATCTAGCATCACTCAACATCATAACAGGGTTTATATTGATCCACACACCTAGTGAGGTGTATTCATTTCTTTCTCTTCCTCTCTCTCTTACCCAAATTTGTAAATTTTTATTTTATATATAGTATATCTACTAAGAACTAATCTACTATTTTTTTTATCTTACAAATTCATACTTCATTGTGTTCTCTCTCTATGCATACCAAACATCACACAACTTCATGAACTTCACCATTATAGGTATGTTCATGTATGCTTTCTATTTTATCCTTTATCCTATTATTTCACTTTGTTATATCACTAAAATAAAGGGGGAGGAAAATTTAGTCATATAAAATGAAAAAATTGCTAACTTGATCATGGCTAATGATACTCAACTTTTAGGTCCCTCTTGCTTGCTCTCATATCCCTCATAGGCATCTTTTCATCAATTCCCAATCATTCATAGCCTTTCAGAATTGATCTCAACTAAGTTAGACCCTCTTCCCATGACTAATACATGCCTCAAGTCCTTTCATCTTAAGATAATAGTGCCACACTTGGACAATAGCATTGGTGTTACTCCTATCCACTTTTGACACTCCTATCTAAGTGTAATTTAAGCCCCAATAGTCAATTCATTCTAGTTCCCCATCGTTATCCTTATTGACCTAATGATATCACATACAACCCATGACCAATCGATCCATACAAATTCCCATTAAAATATAATTTGGAAAGGGGTATCAAATATTACTAAGAAAGCAAGAATACAAGCAAGACTACTCAAGTAATCTTCCCTATTCTCTACATACAACCAGCCAATATACTTAAAAGCTTATTAAAATACTTACACCAATCCCTAGCCACCTCAAGCACATTTATTTTATCATTTTTAATGTTCATACACTCAATTACACAAAGAACATTAGGTGGGATAACTACATATAGCTTGATCCCTCTTCAGAGTATTGTTATGTAGGTAGCATGGCCACACAAGTGGTGTGGATAAATGTTTAGTGAATATTACACATACTAACCCCCCTACCATATTTATCAAAATTGGTAAAATCATAATTTAGTATATGGTTTGAATATAAAATCTACTCTATAGGGAGTTCTATAGACTTCCAACTATTGAAACTTCACAGATAGGGTCAAATAGACCTAGCAAACAAAACCCAAAAAGATCAAATCCTTAGGATAATAGTGGAAAAAGAGGACTAAAATGTTTTTTCCACTCTTATACACTTTTATCACTCCTATCCAATCATAAAATAAAGGTTATATCTAAATTTATGATAATGTTCCAATCCTTTATAGTGAATCCTAGAACTTGTCTTAGTCATATTAGCTAGTTTCCAATTATGTCTTATTTTCTCCATCCTATTACTATTTTTAGAAAGTTCAAAATTAAAATTTAATTTACACAAATAATTATATTAATTATTTTATATTTATTTATTTATTTTATTACTCATACCCTTTAACTAAATTAGGAAGAATACACCAATATTCCCAAAATTGTTAAATCAATAACCATGTACCACTGTAGGTGTGGTGTAACACTAATACACTTAGAGTATATGTTGATCTAATATTTATTTACCTCTATACTATTTAAATTCATCTAAAATATTCCTCTCTTCATATAGGTTATTGTATGCATTCTCTTATGCTTACGGGCACATCATATGATAATGTTATTCCTAAATTATATATAACCCACACTGTATAATCTCTTTATGTATTAAATGAAAAAGGTATGAATTAAGGAAATAAAATAACTATGAAAAACATAACATGACTTAGATATATAAATCTATAATCACACTATGTATTATTTAAGGTGGATGGAACTGATAAAATATATATGATTATGTACATGAACATAAACTATAATTGACACTGATTAGGGTTAGGATCAGATAGAAGGGTATAACATTAATTACCACTATTGATTTATTTTTTCCTTTTATAAATATAAGTAAAAAAGTGACATAATCACATGTGCCTAATTTAAATGTGCCTCTACGTGGAATTTTTGCCTTCAATTGTGCACAAATGAGTTGTAAATGACTTCTTTAAAGTTGAAACCTTAATAAGGCTTATAATAACTGAAAATATTCAAATAAAAATGGAGAATTGTAATGGGTTGAATTGATATCAATCACCCCCATGATGATTAATACCCACTTTCATATCGACTAGTCCAAAGAGGTAAATCAAGCCCACATAATTAACCCATTTAAATTTATTTGTGTGATTAGTTCCTTTTGTTACATGTATGCATCTATATATGTCTTGAATACTAGATACTAATTTTATTGACTTAGATAAAATATTCTATTGAGTTTTCTACATTCTACTTCAAATTAATATAATTATATTTGATAATAATAAGGAATCTTTGTTCAATGTTTGATAGTGTAAGTGTGCCTAAATGGTGATATTTTGAAGTAATAAAATAGGTGAATCAGATGTGCCTTTATAGAAATCCAAAATGGGAAAAATTACACACTATATATCCTAAAAATGTGTACCAACCTATAATGGAGGTATTAAATTTTAGAAATACTCATTAGAAGAGGGAAAATACAAGATTAACTCATACAGAGAGTATCATCTAGCTAGTCCTATCCCATTGGGGTCAATTCTATCCTAGAAAGGATGACACTTGATTTCATCAATTTAAATATTCATATAAATTATTAGAGAAGTTTTTAGAGATTAAACATATTTGTATGAATAATATAAAAAAGTAAAAAGGGTTAGGTCCATATAAGTACTTAGGATAGATTCAAGTGGAAAAGTAGGTGTAGATTAAGTGATCAAGTCAATTAAATTAAAATTTCACAAAAAAACTATCATTATCAAGTATTCATGAATACATTTGAATGCATACAGTTACCCTAACATTAGTATATAAATAATATTAATAGAATAAAATGGAAGATATACAAGAGTATGTATAACACACTACATTTAAATGTATACCTCATTTATGTAAGACATGTTAACTTAGAAAATCCTACAAAAAGTCTTGAAATAGTCATTTTTTCATTTGAAATTTGAAAATGCTTGAACCTTAAATTTAAAAAAAATAAAATAAAATAAAATGGGTGGGGTTAGGAATGGTAGTGGATTATACCTATATGTGTGAAACTAGTGTTTAGTTTGTAAATTTTTGAAGATAATGTTTCCTTGGAGAATGGTATAATTGGTACTTCTCATAAATAATTTGAAGAGATTTGTTCATTTTTAAAACATTGAAAATTTGAGGGTAAGAAAACACCAATTTGGATTGAACATGAATATAAAAAATAATCCATTTTGAAACACATAAACATCAATTTTCATTTTTAGTATTTGTAACCCTAAGATAGAAACATATTGGAATTCATAATGGATTTTCAGGCTATAGTGTTGGAAGGTACTAAATTTATAAGCTATGAACTATTCACTTTAAATAAATTAGCCACTATAGATGACATACATATTCAATTGAGATTTTTTCCTTAGTTCATGTATGCATGATCAAAAGAGAATATATGACATACGTGTTCCTACTATGACCATCGACAACAAATAGTATGAAAGTATGACATGAATATGTATCATGCTTCCATGTGATAAATGTAATACTTGTAATTGTGTGTAGATGAAACTTATAAAACTAATTTTTTAAACTTGTGAATATATCTATCTCATGCACCCATAATGTATGTATCTATAATTTGTTCCTATAATCTGAGTGCATATGCATGGAATATACCCCCATAATTTGTCTGAATACCCAAATTTTTAACCCTTATGATTTATTTAAAGATGTATTATATACCTAAAAATGTTTTTTTTTATCATTGAGGCTTATCTCTTGTATAAAAATGCCATTGAAATGCCAACCTTCTAAGATGAGGTATTTTTGTCATTTATATCAATATGTAATCATTGAATATTTAAGTATATGTGAAATTCTATGTAATCATTTGAAGTATGATTTTAACATATTACGTAACACCAAAAATTTAAAATATAGATAAATATATCAATGAAGCTCATAATAGTAGTTTTAATAAAATCATACATAATAGTTAGTACATGATATGGATGATATCACTCATAAAACTCAACAAGATCAACAACCACACAAACTCAATGAATGTAATGTTACATAATAAGTCCAAATAACACATGCAAGGGGCATGTTTAAATTTCACATAAGTAAATATTGTACACACAACACCAAAATAAACATGCAAAGGACATTAATAGTTTTGTAAGAAAGGGACATATTTAAATGTCACACAAAACATAGGTACAAGAGCAACAATAAATACACATATTCAAATGTTGCACATGAAAAACAATGATCTCATGCAGATGTTCAATCAATTTTGCACACAAGGACCAAGGTCCATACAAAATAATCAACCAAAGTCTAGTCTACCATTTATAATTAATAGCTTTGATGGAGAATAGAACTAAAAATATATTCTACACCATGTATATGTAATGTGATATTTCCATATAAAATAGCATATCCATGTACATAATGTAAGATAAAGATGTAGGCAAGACATTTCTAATGATTATATAACTCAACATAATATAGTAGTTTTTAAATTATAATAGTTGTAAATACTACAACCATTTTAAAAGATACACCTAGCATGAAATGTCTTCTTTATGGAGGTAAGTCCAACATCCTAGTCAATGTAAAATTCATATGTATTACATAATACTAAAAAATACTAATGATATTCATGTGTGATAAAATAATATTATTCTATTTACCAACATGATATAAATAGCATATTATAGTGATGTAAACTATGATTAGGTCTTCATTTTATATTTTTAGAATATTTTTAATGTTTTTATACATTTTAAAGTTTATTTTTGAAATTTGTAATAAGCACAAAATGATGTAACCAGGGGAAAAAAGTAGAAGACAATGAACTTATCTAATTAATTTTAAACATTTGTGAAAGTAAAGTATGCACTAAACATGATGGCATGACCATGTATGAATAATATGCCCCAAATATATATGTGAATATGTATCCATAGGAATTCATTGTACACCATTTTGTCAAATATGTACACTTTTCAAACTATGTAATCACATGTACAAGAAATATAATACATAAATTAGATACTATGAATGAGTAATACTATTGTGTAGACTAAGAATGAGTGTAATGTATAAAAAATAATATATTAAGGATTTTTTTTCTCCATTTTTTATTTAGATATGTCAAATTTATATAGGATAGAATCAAATAGCTCAAGACAATAATGACACTTGATCTTGACTATTTTTAGTTGATACTATCTATGATAGAAAAATGTAGTTTTCTCTATTCAAACTATGAAAATAAAATTCTAAATGGATAAATTTTGTAATATATGTAATTGTTTTGGAATTTCTAGATATGATAATTTCTCTAATAATGAAAATGTATAAATATCCAAATGCTAAAAAATTAATTGAATCAATCAAAAGTGTAAGAATTAAAAGAATGACATGATGAACAAATCAAGAAACTATATACAATAAGATAATTATTTTTTGATTATTTTAAACTTAAATGTGCTAACCAATGAACTCATCGAATTTATGCCTATATGCATATTGTGTGTTACTGTACCAAAAAATTTCATAATCATAATAATAATTATAATCATGTTGGTCCTAAATTTATGGCATGCCACTCTTTTCATATTTTGTATATCTATATGTAAAACAAAGTACCCTATACAATGGTATTGACATTTAT
>JARHVA010003636.1:1780000-1787500 GCA_037957365.1 Torreya grandis | reverse complement strand
TCATCAACTTCTTCCAAAAACATCTTTCCTACTTTGTTAGAATTTTTTATAAAGTCAACAACATCCTTAGTGGTAGCTTCTAATTCTTTGGTCTCTTACTTACCTTCAGTATCCTCAAAGATTTCTTGAACATCAAAGTCCTTGGTCTCATCATCTTGAGTGGCTTCATCTGAGGTGATGTTAGAGTAGTTGATAAGCCTATCCTTGGGGGCAGGTTTGCCAATAATTCGCCCTGACCACCTAACTCTTTAGGAGAGACCCTCCTTAATAGCCTTAGTATACAAATGGGACTTACTACCTTGACCCCCAAGGGTCCTATAAGGATTTTTAGGGGTCCCCATAGTAGTCCCCATAGTTCCTAATTCACCAACATATGTCTTCCTCTTCTTGCACTTTGTACTCACATTAAAGCCCAGAGTGTTTATGGGAGTCTCCTCAGGAGTAGAAAAGGAAACTTCTTTAGTTTTAGTAGAGATAGGGGAAGGATAGGGATCTTCGACAACATCAATGTCAATAGGGTTAGAAGAAATTTACCCACAATTAATTTGAATGGTCTTGGATGGGTCAATGACATGATGGAAATTATACAGATAGAAAATGAGGCCCTAATAAAGGGGGATAGGATTCTTATCAAGTTTTTTAGCCAATTTATCTCTCACCCTAAGGATAAAATGCTCAAGGGAAGAAAGTAGATAAAAAGGAAAGGTAATGTGAGAATTTAACCTAAAATGATTCAGAATGGGAAGATGATAGTTGTAAAACCTAGTGAAACATCCCTCTAGAGTGAAATACTTCATGAGGATAAAACACACACCGTCCTAAGGCTCAGGCAACTTGGCTCGATCAAATCCCCCTGGTAAGGTGCTAGTTTTTCACCTTCTCCAACAAAGAACTTCTAACTAGAAAGGTCCACAAATTTTGTTTTCCATTGCAATTTCATCCCCTGTGTAGACATGCTAGTAGCCATAGCTATCACATTTTCTAAAATATCAAAGATAATTACTCCAATAGAAACTCATTAGTTTAGCTAAGACCTAGAAAATTATTTAGACAAGTTTTCATCAAACCGATTGAGCCTCTCTAGATAGGGGCTAATCCCACCCTCTTTGTAGTAGTGCCAGACAACTAGGTTGTCTTTGAACTCATATCAAGAAACTAGTTCTATTTGAATTCTAACACCACCCATGTTGGACTTACAAAATAGACTAGGAGCATCCCAAATTTTTACCATATTTTTTGTAGTAACTTTAATCCCTTGCTCATGGTTATACATAATGATGATGAAATAACACCTAATTTAGAGCATCTTATGGAGATGACACCTACTCATCTCATTCTTAAACATAATTTCTTAATGATCTCCATAATGATGAAACAGTCCGCTCACCTTAACAAAGTGGTATAATAAATTGGAAATGATGATAAAAAAATTACAATAGGCCCTCAACTCTGAGATCCACATCAGAATCCTCTAAAAGGACTGAATAATGGAGCTATCTTTCTAATATATCTTACTCATCCTTAACACTTCATTTCCTTTTGAATGAGATCCCTAATATTTAAAGGGATATGATCAATTTGGTGCCAACATTGCCAATTTGAAAATTGTCAGCCGAGATTGGCACAGGCATCGGCTACACTATTGCCCTCCCTATAAATATGTGAAATGTCTACCTTGGAAAGCTTCTATATGAGAATTTTTATATCCCTAATGATATATTTTAGCTTAATACCCACACTCAATACCTTGTTAACTGCATTGATAACCATTTTAGAGTCCCCCTGGATACTCAACTTGCTTATACCAAGGGATATAGCCAATTTTGTCCCCCATAAAAGAGTAGTTGCTTTAGCATAGTTGTTGCTTTGGTAGCCTATTCCACCAGCATAGACAACAATCTTCCACCCTTTGTCATTTCTTATAATCCCTCCCCCACTAGCTTTACCATCAGACTTAGAGGCGCCATCAAAGTTATGTTTCAACTAGTTAGGCTTCAGGGGATTCCATCTAATATTAAGTCTCTATAATATTTTATAATTATTATAAGTAGGAATAAGATTTAATATATTCCATTTAGCTACAATTTGTTCTTCATGAGTAAGAGGTTTCTCTGTAGTGTGAATATGAGCAATAGTGACACTTTCCAATAGACTCTTAACAAAAGTATGAAAAACCTGAGAGGCACCTCTAGCAGTATTCCTAAAAATTCTATGGTTGTGCTCTTTCCATAAAATCCATCTCAAGGAGCTAGGGATGAGAAAAGGTAGGATTCCAGTTGATTATGACTTCCTTAAGCTCAAAATTATAGACCCACTAAATACCAAAATTATTTAGGATTATGTCCCAAAGCTCCTAGGCAAAATCATAGTGTATGAAAAGATGAGAAACAACTTCCTCCTTTGAGAAGCACAAATAACATCTATTGACTAGGGTAAACCCTCTCTTCTGAAGGTTGTCTTGGGTTAAAATTTTGTTATGAGCAACAATGCACCAAAACATGTTGATTTTTGGTATAATTTTATGGTTCCAAACTTTTTTCCATATCTCCTTACTCTAAGCCTCAAGAATCAATAAATGATAAGCAGACTTGATAGAGAACCAAGCATTATTATTTGGCCACCAGTACTATTCATCTTCTCATGAGAAGAGATGGATTCTAACCCCTTGAATCAACTGTTAAACATCTCAAACTCTAGGGGAGAGATCAGGCTGATGAGCACAACAATCCAATAGGTTTTTTAAGCTCCTAATGCCATTATTATTAGCCATGTAATCATAGACGTTATCTCCAAAAAATTGAGTAACAATATCAAAAATTTCTCCATAATCTCCCTATGTGATAAGAGCCTTATCCTTTACCCAAATGTCATGCTAGAATTTAATATACCTTCCATTTCCCAATTTCCATCTATTCCCTTGCTTAAGAAGACTTCTAGCTTTCAAGATTTTATTCCATATCACAGACCCTTGGGGTAGCCCTACCTATTGGAGAAAGTTGGAACCATTAGTACTATCCATGTATTTGGCATGCATGATTTCCCCCCAATCATTATGTTTATAAATCAGATTCCAATTGATTTTGGAGAGAAGGGCTTTGTTCATGCTCCTGATGGATCTAATATTGAGGCCACCATGTGATTTTGGAAGACACACTTTTTCCCAACTAACCAAAGACATTGTCTATTTATCTTCCAGTCCCATCCATAAAATTTTTATTTGAATCTATTCCAATTTGGAAGCAAGATATGTAGGTATTTTAAAGAGAGACAAGAAGTAAGTAGGAATCCCTTGTAGAGAGGCCCTAAGAAGCTATAATTTGCCTACACTGCTGAGTAGTTTCACTTTCCAACAAAGCAATTTCCTCTAAGTTATTTCTAATATTCCATTAAAAAAACTTGGAGATACCTCTTTGACCATAAGAGGGAGGACCAAATAGGTAGCAGATAGATCAACTTCAACATAGTCTACGATGTCAACAATTTTTTCCCTAAGGTCATTAGGAGTATTGAATAAGTACACATTGCTCTTTCAAAGATTTATGCTTTGCCCATAATCTATGCCATAGTTATTTAAAATATTCTTCCATCTCCAAGATTCAATCACTAAAGAGATGCCAAAAAGAATGGTATCATCAACAAACTACTGCATAGCTGTAGGGGAAGGGAGGAAGCAGGTTTGATTCCTACTAAATGTTTAGAGGCTATATTATCTTGTATGTATCTCACAAGTGCCTCCATCATTATGATGAACAAGTAAGGGGAAAGAGGGTCCCCCTTGCAGATTCCTCTCAAAAAAGAGAAGAAACCTCTAGGGACCCCATTAACTAGGACCAAAAATATAGTAGAAGAAATAACATTCCATATGAGGTGAGACATTTTATCATCAAACCCAAACTTCCTTATGACTTGAAATAGAAAAGTCCATGAGACCCTATCATATGCTTTAGAAATGTCTAACTTAAGATCCATACTAGGGATTCTACTCTTATCCATGGACTGAATAGTTTCATGAGTGTAGATCACAACATCAAGAATTTGATGACCTGGGATAAAGCCTTTTTGACCAGGCAAAATAATTTTGTCTAAGAAAGGTTAGATTCTCATAACCAACACTTTAGTGTAAAGCTTATAAACAATATTACATAGACTAATACATCTGAAATATGAAAGGTATGTGGGCTGCAAAATTTTAGTAACTAGTAGAATAAAGGTATTCTTGACCTATTTTAAAAGTTTACCAGTTTTGAAGAAGTCATGAATAGCAGCAAAAATATCCATTCCCACTATATCCCAATATTCCTAGAAGAAAATAGGAGGGGAGCCTTCAGGACCTGAAGCTTTGAAGGAGCCCATAGAGAATAAAATAACATGGACTTCCTCCTCAGATATAGGCCTTAACATCTCCAGGTTGTCTTCCTCAGTTATTGAACAGGGGATTTTATCAATGAATTGATTCATAGTTCTGACATTCCTATCATCATTAGTTTGTTTGGTTAACAAATTTTAAAAGAATATCCTAGCTTGTTCCCCTATCTCATCATCCTTAGTTATAGTATTGCCATTTTCTAAACATAACTTCGTTATGGAGTTAGCCTTCCTGTGTTTCATGGCTGAAAGATGAAAGAAGGCCGTGTTCCTGTCTCCCTCTTTGAGCCACTAAATTCTAGATTTCTATTTTTGAAAAACCTCTTCTCTATCCATAAGATTCTTTCAGTCATAAGTTAGAACATTTTCTTATTTATAAGTGTCTTCTGAATCATCTCCTTGAGCAATCCACTACTGGATATCTGCAAGTTGTTTTGCTATGTTTTTCTTCTAATGAAAAACATGACCAAGCTATATCTATTCCATCCATGTACATCCTATTTGATATGCTAAATTTTTTTGACTAATCTAAACATAAGAATGCCCTAGATAGGAATTTTCCACCATTGACCCACTAGTTGTCTGAAGTCTTTATGTTTAATCCACATGGCTTCAAATCAAAAAGGGAAAGGGCCATGTTGGCTCTGATCTTTCCAACTGAGGAAGATAGAGGAATGATCAAACATAGTTTTAGGAAAATCCTACAAATGCATATTATGATAGTCATCCTAGTTACTAGAAATAAGAAACCTATCTAATTTAACTTGGATCATTTGGTCTCCCCTTCTTTTGTTAGACCAGGTGAAAATTTGATTTTGTAACTCTACATCCAGTAATCCCCAATCATTTATAAATTTTACAAAGTCAAACATGCTATCAGAGTAATCAATAATCCCGCCATATTTTTTAGAATGATATAATGGGGTGTTAAAGGCGCTAGCCAACATCCATCTAGTGCATGGGGTGTTAGTCCTAAAGCTACTCAAATTAGTCCACAAATTTTACCTCAAATCTCTATTATTAGGGCCATAGATATTGATTAGCAACCAGTTTAAGGAAGACAAAGAGAAGTTAACAATCAAAAAATGCTTATTATAAGCAATAAGAGATCCCTAAATTTTAGAATTGTTCCACAGTTATAATCCCACCTGAAGCCCCTTCAACTGGGCTGATGCAAAAAGCAACCTTAGGCCATATGTAATCAGTGATTTTCTTAAAACTCTCCTCATTTATCTTGACCTCTTAGAGTAATAAAATATCTAATTTATTATCTAAAATATAGTTTTTAACGTCAAACTATTTGGAGGGACTGTTGAAGCCCCTCAAATTCCAAGATAAAATTCTCATTTAGAAGATTTGAGGGAATGGGCCTCCAGTGTTTTCTGTTTACCATTGGCAATCTCCTTGGAAATCTCATGTTGTCTTATTTCTCTTAGGGTTGGTCTCCCTTGTTTGGAGCCAGTGCCAACATCCATAGATTTTTTACCTCTGTGGTTCTTTTTCTTTGGGGTAATCCATTCTTCCTACACATTACCATTGCCATTTTGTCTTATTTCACCTGTTAATGAAAAATTGGCTGATTGGTCACCTGCTTCCAGAGCATGGGAAGTATCTATGTTTGAATATAAGGTTGTTTCTCCCTTAGTATATACTATTTCTAGAGGTAGATCCAACTGATCATCTCTCAAAACTTTGCCGTCTGCATCATTCCCATTTATTAGTTGGGCATGTATTTCCCCTTCCTCAAACATATTGGTCTATTAATCCAAAGAGTTATATGTGTCTATTATAACATTTTGATAATCATTATCCATAACCTTCTTGTTATTTTGATCTAGGACAAATTTTTCCACATTACCAGAGGCCTCCCCCTGACCATCTTTTTCCATAACCTTCTCAGTATTATCAACATTTTATACATTACCGCCCCTTTCCTGACTGCCAAGGTTTCTAGATTTGTGAGAATGATCTTCACCTTCAATAGGGGGATCATCTTTCTTTCCCATTTGTTTCACCTTACATTGGGTCATTATATGTCCCTTTTTCTTGTATATTTGACAAAAGGTGGTAGCATTTTCATAGATGATCGGTTGAGTCCAAATCCCATATTTAGAGTTTAAATCTATAAAGGTGGGGAGGGTTTGATTAATCTCTACTTTGACACAAAACTAAGAAAAAACAAATTTGGATTGAGTTCTGGTAGTATGATCTACATTAATGTACTGGCCGATGGAGTTGCCAATAGCCGTAAATATTTTTTCATCCTAGAATTCTAATGGGAACCCTGGCAATCTTACCCAAGCAGGAGCAGACTTGTTGAGGTCTGAGTTAGGGTCAAACCTTATTTTCCAAGGGCACAAGGTAAGTGAATGTGGACCATAAAGCCATGGTCCTCCAGCAAGAATAGCTATCATATCCTCTCTATTCGTAAATCTAAATAGGAACAAGCCGCTTGCCATAGCAGTGATCGAGACACTACCTTTAGTTATCCACTGAGAAATCACCCATTTCCTAACTACCTCAATATTAGGGCACAAGGCAAGCGAATGTGGACCATAAAGCCATGGTCTTCTAGTAGGAATAGCTATCATATCCTCTCTATTCATAAATCTAAATAGTAATCGAGACAATATTTTGTTTTATTTAATTCAAATGAGAATTAATGGATTCTAGATAGTGTTACATCACACAATATGAATTATTTATTTAATATTTTTTTATGATTTTATAGATATCTTCAAAAATATCTATTTAATAGATAATTCATTTTTAGAAGCAAATAAGTAAGGAAAGACAAAATTTTCAAATATTGTTATTAATGATGTTTTATATGGACCTAATTTTAAGACAAATTAGTTATCTTATTCTCAAATTATTAATAATAATTTCATTGTATCCTTGACTAAAGATATTTGGTCCATTAGAAATCAATTTGGTTCTCTGATTATTGAAGGTGTTAAAAAAAATGACTTATACATTTTTACTACTTCTTATGTTTGCTTACTTTCATCTCATAGTAATAATGAATCTCAATTATAGCATAAAAATTAGGAAATATTAATTTTATAAACTTACATGATATTTATTTTCATAATACTATTTTTGGATTACCTTCTATCTCTTCCCATCTTGAAA
>JARHVA010003636.1:1612500-1775000 GCA_037957365.1 Torreya grandis | reverse complement strand
AGAATATTAAAGATCAGTTATATGTTTTAACCATAATTTGATTCAAGATAAAATAATTTATTTTGTTATTCAGCTTAACATTCATGAAAAAATCATAATTTTATCTCAGTTTTTAATTTAAAGTACCAAATAGAGAAATATATCCCATGCCTCACTACCTTATTAGCTCATCTAATTTAAGAAGAGAAAGTGATGCCTAATTTTGAATCTAAAGATAATTCCACCCAATAACTTCTTTTTCTCAACCCTATTTTTGAGAAGAATAAAAACTAAAAACCTAACCCTAATTCGACTAAAGATAAAAATAAGAATGAGAGATTCAATATTAAGAATCATAGACCTATGTTTAATTGAAATTATAGTCTATATGATAAATTTGGTCATGGAAGGGAAACATGTTATATAGATAAAGATATATTTAATAATCAATCTTATAAAAATAACAAAGAGAATAAAAATAATGAAAACAAATTGAACAATCAAATTTATAATTAGAATAACAATCAAAATCAAATTTCAAATGTTATTAATTTATATTTTTCTTTATTTGCTTCAAATGAGATTCAATGGAATCTATATAAGGTGGATCACACCGTATGACTTGTTTATTTAATATTTTATATGATTTTAGAGATATCTCTATAAATTTTTATTAAGGAGACAACTCATTTTTAGAAGCAACTAAGGAAAGACAAAAATTGTAAATATTGTTATTAATGATATTTTCTATGTACCTAAGCTTAAGAAAATTTTGTTATCTTATTACAAACTTACGAATTATAATTTAATTATAACCTTGCTTAAATATAGATGGTCCATTATAAATCAATTTAGTTCTATGATTGTTGAAGGTGTTCAAAATAATGACTTACATATTTTTACTACTTCTACATGTTTAGTTTCATCATGTAGTAAGGATGAATCTCAATTATAGAGTGAAATATTAGGACGTATTAATTTTATAAATTAATATGATGTGTTCTCATAATCTTGTTATTGGTTTACCTTCTATCTCTTCATATCATGAAACTTTGGAAGGTTGCTTATGTGGTAAGCAACATACTAATTTATTTCTTAAATGATGTGAAATCCTCTCATTATTTAGAATTAATTCGTAAGGATGTTTCATAACCTCTTATAATTGTATCCGTTAATGTTTGTTTATACGTTGATAATTTTATATATGATTATATTAAAATGACATGGTCATATTTCATTAAAAAAAAAATATGAACTATTGTTTAAACTCATGGAATTTAAAACTATTTTTTAGAATACTTATATTTTTGTATTAAGAAATAAGATTTGATAATGGTAGTAAATACATTGGTAAAGATTTTGATTCTTTATCCGTTATTTTTGGTATACAAATGGAACTGATACCTCCCTTTATCCCTCATCAAAATGGTATTATTGAATGAAAAAACATTGCCATTATGTAAATGGCTAAAACAATGTTACACTCTACAAATGTTCCTAAGTTATTATAAACCAAATCCATGAATACTATTATGCATATTCTAAATCGAGTCCCTACCAAATCCTCTCATCTTTATAATAATTTATACATATGGTTAAAACATAAATCCAATGTGTCTCATCTTAGGATATTTGGTATCCATGCTTCCATCTCTATTTGTAAGGTTTAAAGAAATTAATTTAATCCCATTTATTATTGTATTTTTATATGTAATGGATGTAAGACTAAATGTCTTAGTGTATATGTGTTGTAGAAAAGTAGGTGTTTCATTCATGGGCCTAGTCATGCATTATGCTAGTTATCTAAGTCAGATTTAGGCTTATTCTAATGGGGCACAAGCCTTGACTAATATTATGGCGCTCAACATATAACACTCGACTGCACTAGAATCACTTTACATGAGGTGCAAGCCTTATATTCTTACCTAAAGTATAGTAGAGAAGGGAATAGGGTTTGTGTTTGGCTAGTTATGTCATGGTATAAATATAACATTCAAGGCCTTGGTTAGTACAATGATGGTTATGGATTCATGGGCACAAGCCTTTGGTAATCTTGGCTTAATGGCATTTAGGAGCTTGAGGGGCAATTATGTGTCTAGTCAAGGGACTTAGGCGTAGGTTGGCACTTAAGCACGAACACCATTGAAAGGTGTAGGGTCTTACCCATACTTATAACATTTCCTATCTTAGGCATGGGATCCCTCATGAGTCACAAGCATGCCATATATGATTTAAGTTATAAGCTCACAAGAACTCAACATACATAATATAGACTTAAGCATTCAATTAGTAAACATTTCATATATCTTTCATCATTAATAGAGTTTAAAAATAATACATATATAAATCGAATAGAAATTGAGAATATGCTTGACTCAATTGCTAAAGGCCTAAAGGCTCATAGGCAAGCTTGGGTGTTACAATGGGGAAAATCAAAGGCATCCTAAACTAATATCTAACTCTAATGACAAACATAAAATATAGAATCAATCTACTAGGGCTTCACTACTGCAATCACCTCTTCCTCCTCCAACTAAACTTAGCTTGATTTTATAGAGCTTTGAAGTGTCTTAGGATTATGGGAAATAGGGCAAGTGGATCATTGAGTTGGAAATAGAGGTACCCATTCCATCATCACCACTGTACTATATTTAAAAAATAATCAATGTCTCATACACCTATTTCCCAATGCTAATTAATTTAAGGAGTTATTAGCCACTTGTCAGTTAATACCACTAGATGATAAAATAGTAATCATGACAAGTGATTGCCTCATACCTAGATGTCTACTATGTTGGTGTGGAACCTATACTTAGAAAAATTTGGGGCCCATCATTACCCCATACAAAAACATTAGTCCATCATCATCCACTTACACATCTTGATTTTACTATTGATTTGGGAGTTATTTTGTGTATTGCTTGCCGTAAAAAAATTAGTGGATTTTTCTCTATCTTTTGTTAAATTTTTGTTAGATATTGATAGAGAATTAGATAATCTTCCACCACCTTAGGTGCATGAAAATAGGTGCATGCTCCTTGATTTCTCTTTGAAGTCCTCAAAACCTTGAATTGTGGTCTTGATTTCTTCTATGGTATTTTCTATTTCTGTGGAGGTGAAACTAAGGGATAACATGTCAATTTTCTCCAACTCATTCTAAAAGTATTTTAACCTTTCCTTATCATTTGTTACACCTCTATCAAGGATTTATCCTTGATTTCAAGCCTTTGTTTATAATTCATAGAATAGCTCTTCTAGGTCATACTACTAGGTCTTGATCTAGGTGGTCAAAGTGTTGACCTACACCATTATCTATGAATGCCCAGTCCTGGTCATCATGTATGCCTTTTCCATTAATGAATCTTTATCCCCTTTTTCCTTTTTAAGGCATGAGTTGATGACTTATGCTTGGGTGGAGAAGTTACAAAAAATTACATTAGCCACTTCTGCACCCTCTTCTAGATTTGTGAAGAGGTCCTCCCCCTCTTCGATCTTTGTGGTGATCTCCTAATTGATGTGGGTAAATGGGTCCTCCCCTTTATTTGGTCCTACTTACACCTTCAATATTGGGAGAATCTGATCCACTAATACACATACCTTCTCAACCTTTTCTAAATTTGAAGTATTGACACCATTGAGGAGGGATGGTGTGGCTTCATCCACATGTTCAACCAATTGTTACAATTTGAGTCTAATGGCCTTGTTCTTTTCATCTTCCTCTAAAGTGATCTTCTTTTAGATTGAAGATTGAAAATCATTAATTATATTCTTGTGCACTACCTTAGAAGCCATTTGGATGAGGGAATTATCTAATCTTACTAAATTCATGGCATAGGGGTTGATGAGAAGTGATTCTTACCATTCCTCTTATTGTTCTACATTGAGGATCACCTTGTACGATGCCTCGAATTAAGGTTCATCCATATAACTATCAAAGGCAAAAGATAGTTGTGGGCACATCAGTGTCATAGTAGATAACAAAGTAATGTACTTCATCATGTAATAACATTCATCTATGAACCCTTTATATGGTTTTTCTTGTAGGTTCTACTCAGCTTCCTCTTTTAGGATGGCTAGATCTGTCTACTCTAGCTCTTCTTTGTCAAAACTAGTGCCCTTTTTAGTGCTTCCTTATGATATGTCTTATTTCTATAAGAAATTTTATTCCTTCTAATTATCCCTTTCATCCACTTATTACTTATTTTTGGCACCAAACTCACCCTCCTAAGTCAATTGGTTTTTCACTTCACTATCTATTTGTTTTTGCAAGGTGATAGTATCACCTTCCTTGTCTCTAAGCACTACTTCACTTCTTGGGTGCACTTGTGGCATAGCTTCCCCCACTATGATGGTGGGGCCACTAGGTTCCTTTGTTGTTTTTTCCTTTATAAGTTCCATTCTTGTGGTAACCATCTTTTCTTACATCTCTTTCTTGGCCTTCTCTTTTTTAGCCTTCTTTATTTCTACCTTTCTCTTCTTTACGAGTGTTATTGTCTTCTTTTCCTTAGACCATTTTTACTCAAACTCAAATTTATCAATTTATTCTTGTGTCATTCCCTTACCCTTCATGGCCTCCCTTTTCTGTTTTAACTCTAGTGCCACTTATATATGGTCTTGATTGAGGCCCATTTCCTCCCTTTGACACCTCTTCTTCTTATATTGTGAACGCTGCATCATGGATTCTAAGGTTGGGCCACCTGATGTTTCTACTTTCCCAAGTATGGTAGTAGTACTACCTTGGAGATCCTCATAGATTTCTTTAGTTCTAGGCTCTTCCTTAATTTCTTCTTCTTAAAAGATATAGACTTTCATCCTTCCTCCTCCTCCTCCTCCTCCTCCTCTTCCTCCTTCCTCTTCTTGTACCCACTACATTTTTGCTTCCTCTTGTGCCTCTTACACCTCCATCTCTTCCAAGGTTATTGTGGCCATCACCATTGGCACCTTAGATTTCTTATTTTTCTTATCCCTCAACTTCAGCAATGAAATTCTTGACATGAATACCGTGTGATTCTTCTTTGACACAAAGGAGGTAGCTTCATCTTTAGAGGTGATCTTCAAATGAAGGTGTTATTGTATGTATTATAGGGTTTCTCGCTACTTCTTTTGAGGAGATTTACTTAGTGCCACTAGTGCCAACTCTCCTTCTTCACTAACCTTAAGGAGGAAGTCATCATCTTTGCCCATGGTTGTATCTTTATTCTTTGGCTTCATCTCAAAGAAGATCTTGTGGATATGCCAAAGGATGATTTCTCTTTCAAGGGGATAGATATCAGTGCCATATGAATCCTCCTCATATTTAGATGCTTTTATTCTTAGGCACATGCATATCTTTATCAATCTATGTATCTTTGTAACTATAGTCTTTACTAGGATATCCATCTAATATGCATCAAGAACCCTTCACAACTCTTCCCTGAAGTAATTAGATGAAAATACATAAGGTTTTTTTATCCAACCTGAGTGATTCCTATCTACTAATGCCAATTGAATGATGTAGAGGTGATTCATAATAGTAAAAGTTTCCATTCCAAATAGACTCTATGGGAGTTTCTCTGAGATGCACCATTCCTCTTTGAAAGTGTCAATGTATTAGGTACACCATCCCATTACATGTGATTTATACTTTAGGGTGAAATTAAGGGGTAAGTGAAGATATGATACTTTAGTACCAAGGAGTCATTATGGGATAGAAAGCCCCATAAGTTGTCTTCCTTGCCATTAGGCACACCAATATCCTCCATCATAATTAATATTAACATGGAACCCCAATAGAATGTCTCCTTCATCATGTGGCATTTAAGAACATTCTTGATCATGTCTTCTAAAATTAAATTGGAAATGTTGAACTTCATCCCCTATTCCATGTGGTATGTGATGCATAGGTAGGTTTTTATCACATCCACCCACCATCTTCTTATGCATAGTTTGGAACTCACCAGGCATGATACTACCTTCATCATAGGATCATTATTTTCCTTGATCAAGAATTTGAATCCTACTTTATAACATCTAAATATCTTCTTAACCATTTCAACTATGGTGTCATCTACCATCATTTGGTGGATGTGTACACTGGACCTTGGGAGTTTGATGATTTAGTTGATGAGATTTGTAGAAAGCCTTAGGTGCCTCCATACGAAATAGAATCTATCATTATGGATGTGTGAGAGGAGTAAATACACAAGTTCCTCTAGCTTTCTAAAACTCAATAACTCATAGAGTTGTGTTATGTTAGTGGCCATCATCTTGTTCTGAATAGAGACATCAAAGAGTATTATGCCTTGTGAAGCCTTTTCCCTTATGATTACTAACCAGTCTTATAATAGGTCATTCACATTGATGGATGTTTAGAAATTATACTCTTTTAGGTAGTAGTTATGCATGATAGATGCCCAATTATCTCCTATCAACACCTATTCAATAAATTGCATATCCTGATAAAACATCTTCTCAAAAACCTCTGGATCAATTTAGGTGATACTCACTCCTTCAACTAGAAGTCTTACTATCTTCACAATGATGGATTATGCTACTAGCCATGCTCTCTTGTCATATTTTTATGCCTACATCAAGCCCAAATGCATCCACTTTTTACCCTTTTTGAATCTACTAGTGTTAAACCTCATTCTATTGATCTTAATGAAGCATTCAATCTTTGTTGGTGATTCACATAATAGTGAGGTCTATGACTATATGTTTAGCTCTCAAGGTTCATGTGTTGCTAACAACATCATTGGTGTCACCTTAATTTATAACTGCCTAGTTCTTCCCTAATCATGCCCCTTTCTATCCTCTACCAATCTCATAGGGAACATAATTCATTATCCTACATAATCATCCACTTTTAGAGTCTAAGGGGTGCTTGGGGTCTCTCTATAGCAAGGTTTCTCTAGTTTGGCTCTCTAGTTCCTTATATTTTCTCTAGTTGCTTATTTGAAAATTTGAATTTGCATAAGGTTTGTAACTAGACACAATTAATCTTCCACTTCTTTATACCTCTACTTCATATCTACCACCTCAATTATGATTCATTAATGGCATGATAGTGCCTAAGCTCCATGGGATTTGTGTATTTAATATGGATCTGTATGCCTCTACCACCACATTAAATTCTCTTAAGGACATTTTGGTGAAGTGACATGTAGTTCAAATGGTCACTTCCTGCCTCACCTTGGGTGGATTCCATCTTGTCCTAAAAATATTCTCTTGTGATTTATTCTCTTGGCATGACCTTCATGTTAAACATGGTAACCTAGGCATAGAATCTCACATGCACATGATTTAGCCTCCTTAGTCTCGTTTCCTTTTCTAGATGCACTTCTATTTCAAGCATGCTTGTCTATCTTAGTTGATTTCACTACACTTTCATCTTCTTGCCTTGGCCTTTCCTACCTCATACAAATCACTTGCATTGGCCATCTAGTGAGACATTCTTATCTTTTCTCATTTAACATTTTCTCTAACTCCAGTGAGTTCCGTGCAGTTAGAAACTTTGGTTTCTAGCATAGGTGCTTAAGAAACATCCTCACTCAACTCGCTTGACTAGAATTATGCTTAGAAGTACTGAACTAGCAATTTTATGGGTCTAAAGATACCTCATTTCTTAAATTTTATGCACAAAAATATGGTTTACCTTATGTCTCACTCTAGAAAACTTCACACACCCATAACTTAGGTATTTGGCATTAGGTGCTTAAAGAGCATTTATGCTTAACTCACCCAACTAGAATTATGTGTGAAAATACTAGAAACATTTTACTTGTGGACTTAAAGTACTATTTATTCACTACCACAATAAAAAGGAATTTGTTTGACTTGCACCAAAATTTATTCTAGTCACTCAATAAAATTAACTCATGACTAAAAATTTAGTGTTTGATGTCTCAAGTACCACTTTATTGCTAATACAACTTTAATTGGTTTCCATTGAAATGCCCAGGGAGCATTTCATTTGACAACATGTGTAGATTGCATGCACTAGTGTCTAAGATCTTGTAGATGATAGATGGGCCCATCTACCTTATCTATAGCTTGCCTAGGTGCCGCATATACTTGGATTCATAGAGAAAAATTAATTCCCCTTTTGTTAGTACTTTGGAATTTATATGCTTATCATGCCAGAGCTTTTGGTGTGCCTTTTCTATCTATTGACTCCACTTTGCTTGGGCATGTGTCTCATCTAAGTGATCTAAGTCATCCAAACTTGCATTCAATGACTCTTGGTCATCTAATCAACTAATGTGCATGATGTATAATGATGGCACCAAGAACTCCATTATAAGGATTGCATTAACTTCAAACACTTGTTGAAATGGTGTAGCCTTGTTTAGGTACTTTTAGGTTGTGTGATATGGCCATAAAATTGTTGAAACTCGACCATATCAATCCTTGTGACCAGCTCACATATATTTATGAGGAACATTCTTAGGATATTTTTGAATGCCTCAATGATGTCATTCACTTTGATATGGTAAGGCATTGTCTTGTGGTACACCACCATGTACTCTATTAGCAAGATTGACATAGTTTAATTTATGAAGTGTGTTCCCCTATCACTAGTAAAGCTGAGAGGATACCCATAATTGATTATGATATTTTCTAATATAAATATTGTGGTTGTGGTAGCTATGTAATTTTTGGTTTGCATGGCCTCAAGCCACTTCATGAAATAGTTTGTGGCCAATAGAATGTACCTTATACCTATTTGCCTTGCTACAGGGGTAACGGGCCCAACAAAGTCAATAGCCCATTTATTGAATGGTTTTTGGGAAAGAATGGGAATGATAGGCATCTCATTCCAGTGGTTGGGATTCCCTATGCATTATCATATGTCACATGCTTGAATGTAATCCTTCATGTCTTGAAATAGAATTGGCCACCACAAACTTGATTATACCATGTTGTACACTATTGTGTCTCCTATGTAATGGATTCCTAGTATCCACTTTTGAAACCTAATGTAGGATGAAGTCCCTTTAATTCTCCAAGATACACCAGTACAAAAATTTCTCTCAACCTATTTTTTATAGTTTATTGCTGATGAGTTGAAAAGGGGTGGTGCTAACTATGAGTTGTTTCTTTTCTTTTATTGTAATTATTTTTGGTATAGATCCAAATGTTAGAAAGGTGGCTATCTCCACCAAGTCCTCAAGGGCATGGTAGATTATGTATAGTTTTGCATCTGACATATCATCCTTAATTGGTACTACTCCATCAGCTGACTCTATATGAGATAAATGGTCTTGCCCTAAGTTCTATTTTCCAGGCTTGACAGTAATAGAGAACTAGAATTTTTGAAAATTAATGATCCATCTACAAATCCAACCATATATAATGGGGTTATTCATTAAGTACTTAAGTGCCTCATGATTTATGATAAATATTAATGGGGTTATCAACAAATATTGTCTAAATTTTTGTAGGGTGTAGACCATGGTGAGTACCTCATGCTCAATCATGGTATAATTCTGCTCTACCTTTGTTAATTTTTTTCTATCAAAGGAGATGGGATGATCTATTTTTCCTTCACCAAGATGTGCCAAGATTGTACCAATCAAAGATCTAGAATCATTGACATAGATGTGGAAAGGGGTCATCTAGTTAGGAAATTACAAGATAGGCACACTAGCTAATATGAGATTCAAGGTCTCGAAGGCATCCTTTTATGCTTCACCCTAGTATAATGGTCCATACTTGTGTAAGATTTATTCTAGTGGTGCTACAATTTTTGCACATATATTTATAATTTTTCAATAATATTCATAGTGGCTAAGAAATATGTAAACATCTTTTTATGTTAACGGAGTTTGGATTTGAATGATGATGACAATCTTCACTAGATCGATAAGTAAACCATCCTTACAGATAATATTCCCAATAAGTGTTCAAAATGGTGTTATGAAGATGCACTTTTTTAGTTTTAAGGATATCTAAATATTCTTGTACCTCCAAAACATTAGGAATAAGTTGTCAAAATGGTCCTTGATGAGGCCATACACCATCCAATTATCAAGATAAACTTAGAGGAACTTCTGGATGAAGTATTTGAATGCAAAGATCACCACTATAATTGATGCATTATTGAGTCCAAAGGACATCAAATTATAAGCAAAATATCCCTATTTAGTTGTAAAGGTTATTTTGGTCTTGTCTTCCTCCTCAATTTGGAGTTGGTGGTAACCATAAAACCCATTAGTGAGGGTGTAGGTCTTGTAGGCTACGATGCCTTCTAGGACTTCATCAGCGAATGGAGTTGAGAAGGGGTCATTGACACAAATAGTGTTCAACATTTTGTAACTAATGTAAATGTGAATGTTCCCATCCTTCTTGATGCTTATTACCATTAGGATCACCCATTTGGTCTCCTACATAGGGTAAATGACCCTTGTAACTAGCAATGTATTGATCTCTATTTTGACCTAGGTACAAAGGTTGGGATTCATCTTGTAAGGGTGTGTTTTGACCAATATATCACTATTGATTAGATTTACACTCATCTTCCCAAGGCATGGGTAGGTGCCCTTCATATCTTGATAAGTATAGGGAACACATCTTGGAACTCCTTTAGGAGGTTTATGATGTGTGCTAGCTCTGTGTCAGACCAATAGGCACCTATATTAGCATTTTTGGCTCTCTTCTATGTTGAATTAAACTTTGATGGTCTTTAGTGCCACATGGTATGTTTCATTATTCTCGTGGTGTGAGTCCTTGACTTTCCAAGTTCCTTATTTTGTCTCTATGTGAAGATGAGTAGGGTCTTCTTCACTGGATCTTATTTTAGTGGTTAATGATTTCTAGTAACACTCCTTCCAAGTTTAATTATCTTCTTCACTCAAGACACTGTTGAGTGTTTATTCCTCAAATAAAGTTAGGAGTGATATCCCTTTTCCCCCAAACATGTCTTTTAGGCACTCATTGAGGATGGTGGTGTCCTTAAACACTTTCCTCTAAATTACTTGCAATGTTTTGACTAACTCTAAGCTTTATGAGGAAAAGGAGAAGGTATGAACAAACTTCTCCTTAAAGGCCTTCTAATTATTTATCTCTCAATGCATCTCATTGACCACATACCATGCTCGTGCCCATGTCTTCAGAGTCTTATAAAAGGCATGCACCCAAAATTTCTTAGGGTTAGCCATGACATAGTTAGTCCATGTATCTTCACATAAGTTCATATGAAGTATAGGATTAGAGTCACCAAAGTATGCCAAGATATCCAAGTTCTTTTTACTTCTCCTAAATCTAGTGAAAATGGTTGCCTTTACCTTTGGCCAAGTTTGTAAATTATACCTTTGTAATGCCCACCAATGTATAGCAATGCTTCTAAAGGTATACACTAGTGTTCCCATTCTATCTATCTTTTTGGGGATGCATGATTCAAGGTCATGGACATACCTTTTCACTAGGCAATTCCCCTCAAATTTTAGTAGTGCTTAAATCTTTCATTTCTCCTCATGGCATGGACCCATCATTTTGGAGCATGATCAATCTATACCCAACTAGTGCTCATAGGCTTTGATGCCTTCATGTGCACCAAATGGCATCTATGACTAGTTTCCTCATATGTATCTTTAACCCATCTATCGCAAGTGATATTGATGGTGTTTGAGGTTAACTTCCCATCCTCTTAAGAGAACACTCCATTAGAAGGGTTGAGATTATCAGTGCCTTACACCATGATGTTATATATATGGTTGATCTCATCCTCTAGATCAACATTCTCCACATAATGGGTCCTTGGTCACTTGAAAGGGGAATTACTACCCTTTCCTTAACATTTTCAAAGGTCATATATCACTTCTTTAAGTGCATATCTACATTGTTAGCATAACACCAAAGCCTTTGTAGAAGCACTGGATAGTTTTCCTATTTAGCCAACTTGATAACCTTAAAGTCAGCATGGAATTTAGAACCCATAATATCTATAATGGTGCCCTTTATAATTTTGATTGGCTTCACTTGGGTCTTGTTGGCTATGAAGAGTACATGGGGAGAAAGCCTCAAAGTTGGCCCATCCATCTTTTCTCATGTGTTCTTGGTCAAGATATTGACCTCAATGTCAGTGTTAATTAGTACCTCAAAAATATACCATCCATTGACGATGGCATTCACCAAGAGTTCTTGGTCATATTCCATGTTTTGTCTATGCCTGACCTCTCATTCTCTTTCCATGCGTGATATGGTAACTTCAACTGACTGTTGTCCTACATGGTCTAGAAGTAGGTTCTTTAATAAGGGAGCATCCCTTTTATTTTTAGTAGGTGAAAGATCTCTATCAACTCTTGTACTTCAAACTTCTATTCATCCTCCTTTTTTTGAGATGTAGTAGCATGTGCCTCTAAGTCTTGCACTAATTTGAGCTCTCCTTATAGGTTCTAGATCACACTCATGACTTGTTATAGTACATATTTTTGGCACATAGGGTTTGGGTAAGGCAAAAATTTGGGTTTTGGCTACGTAATGCACTAAATATGGCTCAACAAAACATATTCTAGGCATAAATCTAGTATTGGTGTAACTCATATTTAAGTGGTGAGCCCACTCTAAGTAGTTGATACACTTTGATTGACTCCATGCATTTTGGTTACACCTTTGGAGCCCATTTCACCTCTTTAGTCTCACACTTGATCATCACTACACCTTTATTAGTGCCTATCCTACGTTGGGTTAGATTTTTGTATAGGTTAAGGCATTCATAAATTGAATGTGGTCCTAGACAATACCAGCATGTTGTATGTGTTGACTAGTCATGATGATAGTGCTCAATCAACTCATACTTATAACATGATCATGATGGGAATATTCCTCCATTATGTTCTCCACCTCACCCTCTAACACCCTTTTGGTTCACATAGCCAGAATTATATTGTCCATAACCCTCATTTCCTTGGTTTGTCTTCCCTATGGTTGTTGTAATTGCCTATCATATGCCTCTCTCCATGTTTTGGTGCATCTCATCAATTACTCATTAGTCAGATATGGTGTGAGTGTAAGTGTTTCACAACTTGATATAGAGGATTATAATGAATTGACTAGTGCATTGAAATAAAGGGTAGTTTTAAACATCATGCACCTCATGACAAATTTCATAGTTAAAAAGTAGTGTGCACACATTCCTTTGAGGGTATTTATTTCTATTATGTCACTCTATCTTGTAATCAGTATAGAACAACCCACTTTGAGATTCTTGAAATGAACTAGTGGTCAAATTTTGTATTTGAGAGGCCATAAATGCAATCTATGCCTCTATGAAGGGATTAATTCTTATCTTAATACTCCCAACTACCTCAGCTTTAAGCATAGATTTTAGTGCTTGCTGAAGGTATCCAAATGTTTTCTTGGATAGGGAACTTTGAAAAGGTACTAAAACTCCTCCAAAAAACCATTGTGCATGATATGAGGGCTAAATATTGTAAGGGAAATTAGAAATGAGAGTCTTGAATCTAGCATCATATAAGTGCATGCTCTTTAATAGTCCTTGGTTAATCTCTTTGAGCATGGCAATGCTCTACTACTGAGACTTAAGTATATTAAAATATTTCAAGAAGTCTTCTTTCAAGGTGTTATAATCAACCATAGCCTCTTTAAGATCAAACTTCCTATACCAATTATGGGTATAATAAATCAAGGTTGTCATAAATTGGGTTTCCTTGTGTTTGGAATGGGTTATTCCCCAAGCATGCCATTATAATTCACACTTGAGCACATTCTCTATTATGTTTTACACACCTTGATTCTTAAGTAGGTTCATGGCCATCTCATAATAAATCTAGAGTTAGGGGGTAGATGATGCGTGGGGCACTTGTCTTCATAGTATTTATCTTGGTGCTGGTACTCCAAGGCCTCCATCCACTAACTAGGCACTGGTCCCATGGTTACTACTAGTGTCATAGAAGATGATGGTATCATACTATTAAATAGTGGTGTAGGGCCACTTCTTATAGGTTTTTACATAAGATGTGTAGCTAACATTACTTAAATTGGTTTGCTTTCTCTCATGTTCTATATAGTTGGGATAGTGCCTTAAGGTTTATAAGTATCTTAACTTACCTCCTCGTATGGGATAACTTGTTCAATCACAAAGTTATAGTTTAAATCTATAAAATGATCAAAGTCTAAGTCAACAACAAGATCAATTATCAATCTTATATCTTCCTATGGGGGATCCAGTTCATGAGCTTGCACCATAGGTTCAAAGGGTTAGGTGCATCTAATGTGTCTCTGATGGTCAATTTATGAAGCCACCCTAAGCATTCACCTAGAAACTATGGATCTTGTTCCATGGCTTCAAGGTTTCCTTCCTCTAGGCATGAATACCATTTAAGAAATACTTCCCCATGCCCTTCCCACTCTCTATAGGTCCAATCATCACTTCTAGGTTCTAGGTCTTCTATCATCCTACACCTCCTTTTGTTATAAGCCTATCTTCTAAGCTCTTGGTTATCAATCTACTCATCCCCTTCCATTTCACCTCACCTACACATCCCCTTATTCCCTATTACACTACCCAGATGCGAGAGGACTTTAGTCTTCCATCCTCATAGTCTCAAAGTCATAATACACCATCATCATCTTAATTTTATTGGCAATTTATTTCATAAACATGCCTCTTGTCTCTTACAAGAACTAGTATTTTGATTCTTTAGGGCATGAGTATATTGATACCTTGAACTCAAGCATGTGTCTATTCAGTGCCCCTTATCACGATTTATTTTTAACTCTAGTCCAACTACTGTCTAAGTTTTCAAGCCTCTCTAGGTGATCTTTCATCCACTCAAGGTATTTTTCATATTTGTGAATTTTGTGTGTCTCATACGAAACCAACCATTGGTACACTTTCTCTAATAATTTACAATACAAAATATTATATAAGGCATCATATAAGTGGTTCTAGACCCACATTCTTAGGTTATATCCTCTACAATTTTGATGCCTCAATGCAAAGCTATCTTCCACTTATTTCAACTAGTGTTTAATGTTCTTGAGGGAGATATGGATCATTATATTGGTGTACCATTACAGTAACAACATTCAATAGTGTCCTAGTAATGGAATCAAAATGTTATAAAAAATTAGGTGTTTTGGTCATTGGCCTAGTCATACACTAAGATAGTTATCTAAGTTAGATTTAGGATTATTCCAATGGGGCACAAGCCTTGAATAATCCTATGGCACTCAACATTTAACACTTGACTATACTAGCATCACTTTATGTAAGGTGCAAGCCTTATGTTCTCACCTAAAGCATAGTGAAGAAGGGACAAGGGTCTATGTTGGGCTAGTTGTGCCATGGCCCAACTCTATCTTTTGGGGCTTTGGTTAGTATAATAATAGTTTTGGATTCATTAGAACAAGCCTTTGGTAACATTGGCTTAATAGCATTCAAGTGCTTAAGGGGTAGTTAGGTGTCTAGTCAATGGACATAGGCTTAGGTTGGTACTTAGGCATAGACATCTTTATAAATTATAGGGTCTTACCCATAGTTATATAATTTCCTATATTGAGTGTGGGAGTCCTCATGAGTCATAGGCATGCCATAAATGAGTTAAGCTAGAAGCTCACAAGATCTCAACATACATAATATAGACTTAAGCATTTAATCAATAAACATTAAACAAAGATTTCATCATTAACAAATTTTAACAATAATACATATATAAGTCAAATAAAAATTGAGCATATACTTAATTCCACTGCTAAAGGCCTAGAGGCTCAAAATAAAGCTTGGGAATTATAATGGGGAGCATCAAAATCATCCCAAACTAAACTATAACTCTAATGGAAAACATAACATCTAGAATCAATCCACCATGGCTTCGCTACTCCAATCATCTCCTCTTCCAACTAAACTCAGCTTGCTTTTATAGAGCTTTAGATCATCTTAAGATCATGGGGAATGGTGCATGCCAATCACTGAGCTAGCACTAGAGGTATTGATTCTTCCATGTTCACAACACTTTCTTTAACGAGTATTCATTATCCCATACACCCACTTCCCAATGCTGATTGATTCAAAAAGGAGTTGTTAGTCACTTGCAACTGGTGCTACTAGATGACAAAACAACAGTCATGACAAGTGATTTTTTAGGGCATATATGTTTGTTGGGTTGGCATGGAGCCTATACTTAGATGAATTTGGGGCCCAATAACATGATCTATCTATAAGAGAGATCAATGAGAATAGGAATATCCTAGTTACAAATAAATTAAGCCCTCAAGGGAACCTTTTCATTGTTATTCTTTTAATAAACCTAGCTCAAATGTTTCTCCTTATGAAGAAATAGATACCCTATTTGAATTTGATACATATTTTGATAACTTTCAGTCTGACGAACCTCTAAAATTTTTGGTTTAATATAAAAGGACTAAATGGGTAGAATCTGTAATCCAATCTTCTAATGTTGATAATCTTAATTAATTAACTAAGAGTCAACACTATTTTCATGCCTTAATGATGATGTATGAATGTGAACCATAATATTTTGAGGAAGCCATTTAGGATGATAGATGGAATGTTGTTGTACATGTTGAGTTTAGTGCCTTAATTAAAAATAAAACTTGGTATCTTGTCCCTCATATGTATAAAAGACATACTATTGGTTGCAGTGGATTTATAAAATCAATATAATTCAATTGGTAAAATTGAGAAGTTTAAAGAAAGATTAGTTTATCATGGGTTTACTCATAAGCCCAAAATTGATAAGGTTGAGATATTATCTTCTATAGCAAAAATGAGTATAGATAGAATACTTGTTGCTATTGTAGCCTAAAATGGTTGTGTTATAAACTAAATGGATGTTATGAATGATTTTATAGATGATGATTTAGAAGAAAAAATCTACATGATTATGTCTAAAGATTTCACTATTCCTAACAAAAAATATTTTTTGTGCAAGTTAAATAAATCCTTGTATGGTTTAAAACAAGCTCCTAGATCTTGGTACTATAATATTACCTCTTTTCTAAAATAATTATGTTTCTCTAGCTTCTATTCTAATAATGATCTTTTTGTTAAAGTTGATAATGATCATGTTATCTTAATTGTTTTATACATTGATTATCTTGTAATTACTGGCAAGTTTAGTTAATAAATATAATAATAATCTAAGTTTAATATTTGAAATGACTGATTTAGTCATTCTACACTATTTTGTTAGAAATATTTCCATTGATGTCAAAGTTCTATCATTTCTAGTGATAAAGGCCCCATAGCATTTAGTGGTGTTTTTAATGATCATATCTTAGCTAATATATGTTAATATGTATTTAATATTAACAAATATAGTTTTGGCTACATAAAGTCAAGATAGGGCCCATGGAGAAGTCAAAGAATCAGGAGACAAAGACAAAAGGAGAAAAGATAAATTTTCTCATGAAGGGTCACCATGTGACTTTTCAAATAAAAGGATACGAAGGGTCATGCAAGTTTGGTACCATTTTCCATGAGGATTGAAGAGACACAAAGGGTGAATGCTAAAGGTCATTTGGAGAGCTATAAATAAAATATTGAGAAGACACTTGTAATATTCAAGAGTGTGCATGGTTTGTATTTTTCTAAGAAGAGCAAGAGGAGAAAAGAGAAAAGAGAATAGAAGAGAAAAAAATATTGTAGAGTTCTATCATTTGTTGAGAAATCAACATTGAGAGATAGTTGTATTATCTACACTGAGGGGTTGGTGATCTTATGGGTTGGTGCTTCTGTAAGTTGGTATTTGCAAACATTGTAAATTTTATTTGGTTCTCATTTGCATACTTGAGATAATTATCCATGGTTTTTCCCATTTTAGGTTTCCACGTAAAAATTTGGTGTCTCTCTCTCTTTTGTGGTGCATGTTATTGCTTCAATTTTATTGCATATCTTGATTGAATGTTTAATTTGTTAATAAATTAAATTAAATAAATTGATTAAGTAAAATATATATGATTTACTTATTCACCCTCCCCCCCCCATCTCAGTATATCTCATGTTAAACAACTGGTATTAGAGTAGGTTCCTTTTGAAAAAGTTTTACAGCTTGAAGGTAAATCAGGGAAAGCATGATGGTTGGATTGCATGATGGTTTTTATACAAATAAGGCACCTTTATTTGATGAGACAAATTATTCTTTTTGGAGCATAAGGATGAGGACTTACTTGATAGCCCTTGGATTTGACATTTGGAAAGAAGTGGTGGAGGAATATGAAGAGCCATAGACACTTGTAACTACTCTAGTAGAAAATAAGGCAAGTGAAAATAATGATAAATATTTAAATGTTATTTTATATGGTTTTTGTGAATTAGAATTTTTTAAAGTTATACAATGAAAATATACTCATGAAACTTGGGTAAAGCTTAAGAGTATTTAAAAAGGTGATGGAAAGGTTCAACAAGCTAAGCTTCAAACTTTTAGAAGATATCTTGAGAGTTTGAAGATGGAAGGGGAAGAAAATATAGTGAGTTACCTTTTGTAAGTTGATCAAATAGTTAATCAGATTCAAGGTCTTAGAGAAAAGTTAAAAGAATCAACCATGGTACATTTGTTTTTTTGATATATCTACCATTGAGATATGATACAAAGGTTTCAGTAATCAAGGAAATGAAGGATCTATCCAAGTTAAAGATGGATGAACTACATGGTAGTCTTATGACATATGAGATGTAGAATGAATAAGAGAAACCCTCAAAGAGGGAAGCAACTTTCAAGACATCAAAGAAAGACAAAGCCAAGATTCAAGAATCAAGTGACAACTCTAGTGAAGATGAAGATGACAATCGAGCTCTATTCATCTGTAAACTGAAAAAGATCAGAAGTAAATATCAAGGGAAATTACCTTTTAAATGTTTTAATTGTGGAAATAGTGGACATTTTGCAGCTAAGTGCCTAGATAAGGGTAATGGTGAAAATGAATAAGGAAAGTCTGCATACAAGAAGAATTTCAAAAGAAAATTCAAGAAGGGATTCAAGAAGAAGAGTTTATATTCTAAAGATTGTAGCTCAGCTGAAGATAGTGGAGTCAGTGAATTAGAAGAAGAAGAGATTCTATTCATGGCCATACATGAAGATGCCTCTATAAGAAAAATTACAGATGATCAAGAAGAAGAACATGATGAAGCAGAAGTGAATCTAGAAGAACTAATTTGTGCCTTAGAAGGCTTAAAAGCTCTTGAGAAGAAGAATCAAAGATTGAAGTTATAGATTGATAAAAATGAAAAGGAGTCAAAGGAAACAATTGAAGATCTACAAGCATACTTTGAAGAAGTCAAAAAGAATGAAAAAGATCTAACATCACAATTACAAAAAGTAAGTGAAGAATGTGAAAGGTATGTTATTGAAATTTCTTCCTTAAAAATAGATATTGAGAAAATAAATAAATAAATCAATGATAGAGCAGCCAATGATTAAAAATTTTAGAATATCACTAATATGTTGAATAAGATATTAGAAATCCAAAGATCATATCAAATAAAATAGGTATCAAATTTGAAAAGGAGAAAGGGGAGGCCACTACTTTCATAGACAAGATTAACATAGAAAAAGGAAAGAGCTATGTTGAAGTTCTTACAAAAGAGAACATAATAAAGGAAGAAGTTAAGAATATAGAAGACATCTCAAATAAAGAAGGCTAGAAGGAACAGAGCTACAAAAGATAATCAGGTCATAGATACACAAATAAGTTCTATTTTTATGGTTACCATTTTTATTTTAATGAATATGGTCATAAGAAAATAGAATGTCAAAAAATGGCTAACAATGTCAGAAACAAAGAGGATACTCATGTAGAGTCAAGTAGAAGCCAAAACTCTTTTACTCCTCTATTAGGATTTAATGAAGAAGCCATAATATATTACAAGTGAAATAACTTTGAACACATAGACTGGTACTATAGAAGCATGTTTGAGTTAGTCAAGAAGGACTAGAGTTTCAAAGCCCATACATCAAGAAGAAAGTTTAGATAGGTTCATGGTAGACACAACAGCCTAAAAAGTTTATGTTGGCCCAAACAACTTTGCATGGAAGAAATGAAGAAAAACTATGGTTTATTGATTGTGGATGTTTGAGGCACATGACAGGAGACAAGAGCAGCTTCATAACCTTGAAGAAGATCAATGGTGGCACAATGAAATTCATAGATAATACTACTACCAAAATTGTTGGAAAAGGTACTCTAAATTTGGATAATGTAGAACTAAAACTAAAACTATTTTATATGTTGAAGGTCTTGAGTATAATCTTTTAAGTGTAATTCAAATGTATGATTAGGGACACACACTAAAGTTTTATGTAGAAGGTTATGAGATTAGAAGAAAATATTCAGATATGTCGATTACAGATGCTCAGAGAATAGGGAACAATCTATATATGTTATCAAATATCATAGGTCAAAGATGTTTGTTTTAGACTGAATAAAGTTGGCTATGACATAGGTGAATGAGACATATAAATTATGATAATATTGTCAACATTAGCAAGAAGCAAGAAGTCATAAATCTTCCAAGATTGCAAAGCCCTCCTAGATGCTTTATGAACCATGTTAGCATGGGAAGCAGGTTAGAAGATGGTTCAAGACAGAAGAATACTTGACCACTCAGATGTTAGAACTTGTTCACACTAATTTGTGTGGATCTATGAGAACTCAAAGTACTCAAAGTGATAAATATTTTATGTTTCTCATTGATGATTTTACATACCTGACTTGGGTAATGGTTTTAAAGAAAAAAATAGAAGCTTTCAAACACTTCAAAGCATTCAAATCTTTAGTTGAGAATGAAACTAATTTGAAGGCTAAGTACCTGGGATCAGATCAAGGAGGAAAATTCATGTCAGATGAATTTATTAATTATTGTGAAGACCATGGGATAAAGAGACATTATTTAGTAGCTAGAACTTCACAACAAAATGGAGTAATAGAGAAGAAAAGTAGAACAATTTAGTAGATGGAAAGAACAATGGTAAATGAATCTAAGATACCAGATAAATATTGAAAATAGGTTTTTGTTACAGTAGTGTATATTCAGAATAGAGCATTATTAAGAGTCAACATTGACAAGACTCCCTATGAGCTATGGAAAGACAAACTAGCTACAGTTGATTATTTCAAAGTTTTTGGTAGCAGATGCTTCATAAAGAGAAGCGATGAAAAATTGGGTAAGTTTGAATCTAGAGTAGATGAAGGTATATTTATTGGTTATTATTGCAAAAGTAAATCTTATAAATGTTATAACAAAATAACAAAGAAAATTGTTGAAAATGCAAGTGTCAAGATAGAAGAAGATGTAGCATAAAGAGATAGTGATCCAATAGACACTCTTGAAATCATTAAATAAGAAGATTTTGAAGAATTAGAAAAAGATGAGAAAAAGGAACAAAAGGACACCAAGACCCCATCCAAATATATTTAGAGAAATCATAATAATAGTGACACCATCATAAACATAAATGAAGTAGTTTGCATAACAAGGATGATGGTAAGTGAATATGAGCAAGTAAATTTTTCTTTGTTATCCAAAATTTAGTATAATTTTTTTCAAAAGCTAGACTTGATGAGCATTGGTTTAAAGCAATGGATGAAGAATTAAATCAGATAGAAAATAATGATACTTTGGAATTAGTGCCTAGAATAAAGAATTAAAATATGATAGGAACAAAGTGGGTATATAGAAATAAGTTGAATGAAGATGGTGAAGTTACCAGGAATAAAGCCAAGTTAGTATGTAAAGGATATGCTCAGATTGAGGGTGTAGATTTTGAAGAAATTTTTGCACCAGTAGCAAGGCTAGATGCTATTAGAATATTTCTTATATATACAGTGTTAAAAATTTTCAAAGTGTTTCAGATGGATGTTAAATCTTCATTCCTAAATGAAAATATAAAATAAGAGGTATACATTGAACAACCTAAGGGATTTATTCTCTTAAATGATAGTAGCCATGTATGTAGATTACATAAAACATTGTATGGATTGAAACAAGCTCCCAAAGCTTAGTATGTAAGACTTGATAAGTACCTATAGGATCAAGGTTTCAAGAGAGGATTTTCTAATAGTAATCTCTACATCAAAATAGAAGGTGAGAATCAATTGATTGTTGTGGTATATGTTGATGACATCAGTTTTAGAGGAAACATTGAAAAGATGACAAAAGAATTTTCTAATAATATGAAAAAAGAATTTGAGATGCCTATGCTTGGAGAATTGTCATTTTTTTAGGGTTGTAAACATTTTAGTTAGATAAAGGAATTTTCATATCTTAAAGTAAATATTCCAAGGAAATATTGAAGAAATTTGGTTTTGAGAATTGTGAACCAATTGGTACACCAATGATTATAAAAAATAAGGTGAGCAAGGATGAAGATTTAGTTGTTGTATATCAATATTTATATAGATCTATGATTGGTAGTCTTTTATATTTGACAACATCAAGGCCAGACATCATACATGCAATAAGTATGGTTACAAGGTATCAATCAGCTCCAAAAGATAGTCATGTTTAGTTGGTGAAAAGAATATACAGATATGTCAAGGGGACATTAGATTATGGATTATGGTATCCCACATGCATAGATTTTACTTTGGTTGATTATACATATTCAGATTGGGTAGGTTGTTTGGATGATAGAAAGAGTACAAGTGGAGGATCTTTCTTTCTTTGTGATAGCTTAGTATCTTGGCTAAGCAAGAAGCAAAATCAGTATCACTTTATAGAGCTGAAGCAAAATTTATTACAGCGGTGTTGTTTTTTACTCAAGTACTTTGGATGAAGAAAATTTTAGAAGACATCAAGGTAAAATATGATGAAACTATTTCTATTTTTTGTGACAACAAAAGTGTTATTGATATTTCAAAGAATGCAGTGATGCATTCAAGAATAAAACATATTCCCATTAGATATCACTTCTTGAGAGAGTAGGTTATAGTTTAGTAGGTTAAGATGGAATATATTAGTACTATAGAATAGATTATAGATATTTTCACAAAGGTACAACCAAAAGACAAATTTGAGTATTTTCAGGAGAAGTTGGGAGTAATTTATTTTACTTCCTACCATTGAGGATCAATATTAGTTGAGGGGGAGCTAAGTGTTAACTCCCATATAAGCCCTTTACCATTGATGTCAAAGGGGGAGAATAATAGGTATATTTATAGGTGCAAAAATAGGTACAAGTTATAGTAAGTGGGAGTTATTGTATGTTTTTTAGATGGTAGTATGTATAGGCTAGCATGCATAGTGCAGGTTTTAGGATGTGGAAATTTTAGTTTGAGGTTACCATTAATGACAGACGAGGAGATTATTATAAATATTGTCATTAATGTCAAAGTTCTAGCATTTTTGGTGATAAAGGCCCCATATCATTTAATTTTGTTTTTAATGTTCATATCTTAGCTAATGTCTATTTATATTTATTTAATATTAACAAATATATTTTTTGTTGCATAAAGTAAAAATAGGGCCCATGGATAATTCAAAGAGTCACAAGACAAAGATAAAGGGGGAAAGGAATAATTTACTCATGAAGGGTCACCATCTGACTTTTTAAATGAAAGGATATGAAGGGTCATGCAACTTTGGCACCATTTTCCATGAGGATGGAAGAGACACAAAGGGTGAATGCAAAAGGTCATTTGAAAAGATATAAATAAAGGCTTGAGAAGCCATTTGTAATATGAAAGAGTGTGCATGGTTTGTATTTTACTAAGAAGAGCAAGAGGAGAGAAGAGAAAAGAGAGTAGAAAAGAAAGAGATATTCTAGAGTTATATCATTTGTTGAGAAAGCAAGATTGAGAGATAGTTGTGTTATCTACACAGAGGAGTTGGTAATCCTATGGTTTGGTGCTCAAAAATCATTATTGTGTGGTTTCTCAACAAAAGGCTTGGTACTCCTAAAACTTGGTGCTTGCAAACATTGTAAATTTGAGTTGGTGTTCATTTGAATACTTGAGATAGTTCTTTGTGGTTTTTCTCACTTTGGGTTTCCACATAAAAATATACTCTCTCTCTCTCTCTCTCGTGGTGCATGTTATTTCTTCAATTTTATTTCATATCTTGATTGAATGATTAAGTGGTTAAGAAATTGAATTAAGTAAAAGATATATGATATAATGATTCACCCCCCTCTTCATATATCACATTATTAACACATTTCTTTTAGGAATGCATATATTTCAAAATAAGCATTAAATTTTTGTATAAAAATCTCAAAATGCACATAATATTCTTGTTAATTTTAATATAATTGATTGTAAATATGCATCTAATCCTATTGAATTTGGTGTTAAACCTGATCTAAAATTTGCATGTGAAAAATCAAACCCTAATTTACATATATAGCTTTTTGGTAGTTTGATATATCTAACCATTAGTAGATCAAACATGTCATGTGTTGTTAGTGTTGCTTCTAGATTTATGCTGGACCCATATTTGGATCATTTAAAATTAGCTAAACATATTCTTCCTTATATCAAATGAACAATTAATTTTAGTTTATTTTATTCTTCCATTGATAACACTAATTTATATAGTTATTGTGATGTTGGACATGATAGTGATATCATATATCACAAATCTACTTCTAGATATGTCTTTAATTGTGTTGCATATTTTATCACTAGGATCAATAAAAACCAACCTAATGTCTCTCTTTCTTGAATTGAATCAAAGTATATAAGTGATATGGAAACTACCAAGAAATCCATGGGGATGTGAAGGTTGTTGAGAGAAATTCATTTAGATTTTTTCATTTAATCATCTTTCATTTTGATAACCAAAGTTGTATAAATCAAGAAAAAAATCTAGTGCACCACCAACGGACTAAACATATTGAATTATATGTGCATTTTATCCAAGACAAAGTCCTCAATAGTTATATTTTTTTTTAGTTCTATGCACAGATGAACAAGTGGTATATGTCTTCACAAAACAACTTGGTGCTGCCAAGTTATGTCAATTTTATGTAATTTTAGTCCTCTCGAAGTTACCATTGAGGGGTAATGTGTAGAACAATGTCACTTCCTAATGTCCATGTGTTCTTATTCTTCTTGATACTTCTTCTCATTGTAAATAATTATATACTTCAAGTGGAAGTTATGTGATTTGAGTAAACTTCATGTGGAATTATTAATTTTGTAGTCCAATACTTAAAAGCATACTTTGTAGTGGAGGTACATATGTTATAAAAAGCTCCAAATATGCTTAGTTGATTATTCATGAGAAACTTTGAGATGCAATATCAGAATCATGCCAACAAAAAATTACTTTAAAGAAATTTATGAATAATAATTCCTTTTATTTGAAAATGTGATGATTTTCATGATGACGATTTTTAAATCATTCAATTATGTACATATTATAGTTTAATTCTATAAGTGACTATAATTTTATCCCCATTTAGAATTAGGGTGGAGTGTTAGAAAATTTAATGTCTAAGTGGACGTAATTGACCCTTAACTTACCTTGGCAATTAATAAAATAATAATATATTATTTATTAACATGAGGTTAAAACCTCATGAAAATAAATAATAAATTTATGTTTGTTTAATACTTATCAGTGATTTAAATGTCTTTCAGGATGGTTAAACCCATTATTTACAATGGTCACATCACTTCAAATTTAAGTATAAAAAGGATTTTTTCCCTGTTATGAAATATTATGAATTGGTAAATTCATAATTACGTGTGTAAAATATTGTGAAACAATTTATCAAGATTATTTGAGAAGTGAGAAGAATAAAATGTTTGTATTGGAGTGATATATATTCTCAATTATTTAATATCAACTACTATGATTTTTTACCTCTATTGGAGGTTTTTCCACCTAATTCTCTATTTTATGTATTATAAATCTATGTACTCTTCACTTACTAACCACGTATCTAGAAAATTCCATACACATTATATTTTATTTTGTATTATATTCTGACAACTATGATCAATGTAAATGTATATAAGTATATAACATGATAAGTGTATGAATATGACCTCAATTTAAGCATTTAGAAAGGTGTTACCTATATTTAAATAGTGGCATATGTTTGTATGAAAATGTATCATATGTAACATGTATGTCATGCATCCCACTTGTACATATTACGAGCATAATGTGCATATAAAATGGATATGTAATTTACCATCTAAATGCACAATAAAATCAATAAATTATGTGTACTGGAAACACTTGTTAGACAAATGTCCTCGTTTTATATTTTTTAAATATTTTATTTATTTAGATTTCTTTTATTTTTTTAAATGCATACATACATACATACATATATTTTTTGAATTGTGTTGTTGTAGACCTATAATTCCATTGATGAGATGCTCATGTGCAGGTTGTTGATAAACATGACAAATTATCACACACTATGAGAAAGTATTAATATGTGTAACATTATTTGAATTAGAGAAATAATCATACTTAAAAAATTTCCAACATATTCATTATATCAATCATGATCATGTAATCACTATGTATCTCTAGTATACATAGTAATATATGAAACTTGTTATATGTTAAGAGAACATAATGGCATTTATTGTGTAAAAAGATAATAAGATACATGTAAAAATATTATAGAATGTGATGAACTATGTAACCTATGCTAAGAATGAATAGATCATTGATTCAATAGGAATTTTAGGATTAGTCTTTCATGAAGATAAATCACCTATCTCTAATTTTATTTTATAAAATGAACGTACATAGGTATAACCATATGATTTTGTGGAGGTTGATGACGAAATGTCTGAAGATGAAAGAGATAATCATATGAAACACATAGATAATTAATCACTCATTTAATATAGATATAATTTAATTATAAATATAATTATGATGGTATTTCACATATATCTTATGTATCCATAAAAACCATAATAGCACAAAAAACTAATTAGCAATATAGATTTAGACCATACCATAAATGGTAACAGCATACCCTTAACAAGGTTTTGTTATTTTAAATAGGCCCTTTTATTAGAGTAGTCATATTCATCAAGCATTTATGTTTGGTGACATAAAATATTTAATTTGGTCACAAATGTTAATACAATTCTAGGTTACCTTAGTTATATCTTGTGTAGCACATAGGTTAGTATTGTATGTTATGACTTGGTTAATATGTGCATTCATTATCAATAATTCATGTACATGGTACACAACACACATGTTTTTCCTATTCCAACTCTCTTTATTTATATATATAAATATAAAACATCCATCATATTCTAGAATTCTCTTCTCTATATATATTTGCATTTTTGCTTACAATATCTCTTTAACACATTTCATATTCCAAGGTATTCTATTTATCAAGATATATTACTATTATTATTATTTATTCTTCTTCTTCTTCTTCTTCTTATTATTATTATTATTATTATTATTATTATTATTATTATTATTATTATTATTATTATTATTATTATTATTATTATTATTATTATTATTATTATCATCATCATCATCATTATCATTATCATTATCATTATATTATTTTATTCTTCTTATTATTATTATTATTATTATTATTATTGTAACTATGTTCTCTTACACACCATTTATGTCATTATATAACCTTGTGAATCCAAAGATTACACCTCTTCAATTATAATTACTTTTAGTAGCCATTGGTTTATACTTTTTAACCTTCTTAACTATAAATTAGACTATATATGAGTTTTCCTTATATATTATATATTATTCATCCAAGTGTGTATAATATTTCATGAATATATATATAATATCATACTTTCATTGATATATGACTTTACATTGTGTTGTAATTAAATATGATTTTAGCGTCTATAAATTATCAACTTAATCTAAAAAGGATGTTGAATAATCTTTCCAACATTTACCCAACATTTATAAAATTTTATCATCTCCATACATATCTAAATAATATTAATAAGAACAATATAAACACTATGATGTCATAACCTCACCTTAGGATGCTTTAAGGTTGTTGTTGAGATAATTACTTAGCAGGATTATCTTGGCCCTGATAGACAATCTGACTACTTATTACAACTCATTAATCTGATTTAGATGCTATGATTTTGCTACCATGATTTAATGGTTATGATTGATTTATCATTTAAATATATGTATATGCTTATTTTAGTTATGACACAATTATTATTCTATTTGTATCATATTTTATTATTATTTGATATATAACCCTTGAGTAGATACTGTCGATGTTCTATTTGGTGTTTGTAAGAATAGGTCGAGTGAGTTAGGATTGGTGGTGGATTTTATCTATTGTAAAATAAGGGGATAGGTTTATGAGTAGTTAGGATTGATACCTATAGGTAAAATGACATGTGACAGTTTAAATCCATTAGTGGTATCGAGTCTTTCTTACTTGTGGTTACTTTGTATTTTATTGTCTTTCTTTAATGTTGTGTTATTGTTGTTTTATGTCATCATTACATGATTTCAAAAATCAGCTAATTTATTCTTTGCTTGGATTTAATGATTTATTAGGTCATTGTTTCTTGTCCATATTCATGTCACATGTTTAGATTTCATTTTTGTGTGTGATTACATGTGGGGTCTATTTGATGATGATGAGACATCCTTGGGTGGTTGTTCATTATAACTAGTTTTGGTGGCTTAGAACCACTAAGGTTGGACCCCCAATTGCATGTTTGTTTGACCATTTAACCTTAGTCATGGCATGTTATTATAGTGGGTTCCTTTGGTGTGGTTATCCCTTAACATTAGACATTTGAATTCCATAGACATATGATGGATGTTAATTCATTTAAATGCTTAGATATTTTTTTAATGATGACTTGGATGCTTCGTGAGTTTTGACCTAGCAAACATATCATTATAAAAATCTAGGTTGAAAATTCATGAAGGGTAATTAATGCTTTAGAAAACATTGATGGAGGTATTTGTTATTTTTATTATTTGTTTGACACCTTGAGGGCTTCCACACACATTAATTCTTGGAAAAAATCATAACAAGGCATGGATCACATGCCTTAGGACAAATCCTAGGTGAGAAGTAGAGGCTTGATGAGTTTTTCCAGTAGAATATTTTTATGGAAGGCCCATGGAATTCTACCTACACGTTACGAGTTATGGATAAAGACAAGATTGGCTATGGAAGAAGGTCCTAATTCCTTAATGGTGTGAAATAATACTATGGTGGGAGAAAAGAGTAATCAAATGAGTAACTTGGCCTCTTGCCAATCTATGTTTTCCTACAAGTAAGTGATGTCCTTGAATTTTGTATTGATGAGGATGATGATACAATTTTTTTTGTTGTTTATAGAGTTTTGATATGACATAAATGAACCATATGGGTTCATGGTGAAGTAGAGATACTTCAGGATGAATTCTTACGATGTATAGATCAATTAAAATTGATTATGTTCTATTTTTGACCTTTTGGATTGTTTGGGAACTATATTTATGTTGTAATTGAATCACCCTTATTGGGTTGAATGAAAAATTAGTGTGGAATGATTTCAAAGAAAAAATGACTATATGTTTTTGCTCCATACTAGTTAAAATTATATCCCTGTTAGGTAGGGTATAGTTGAATATCTATTTTAATTAGTTTAAACCCTAATGGGAAATTGTAAATTATTGTTGTGGTTTTGTTCATTATCAATTCTGATTAGATTTTATGAATTTTTAATGTGTTTTATACTTGGATATAGTGGCATTAAATAGTATTCCCTATGGTTATCATCACCCTAGATGGGATGGCAAATCTACTATTATTTCCCCTTGATAGTTTGGTGTAGTTGGGGCACCTTAATTAAGGCTAGCTAGGTCAATTTATATGTTTGATCAATATTTGAGTGTTTTAGTGTTATTTTGATTTCATATGAATTATGAAGGATATTAAATTTGTTTTAAAACTCAATTTTTACCCTCTTTTGATTTGATGGGTTATGGCATGTGCCTAAATGTCAAATTGTTATTATTTTGTATTTCACCCCTTTGGTGGTCATGTTATGGGTGCATATATTATTTATTATTGGGAATGTCCTTTATAATGTTTCTATACCAAGAGATAATGGTGCAAATTTCATCAATTTATTTTATTATTTTAGATATATTTGGGCTATGTGTTGATGATTTGGAGTTTTGCTATTGGATGTACCTATTCATGATTAGAGATTATTTACTACACCTTCTTGGACTCAATTGTATTTTATTGAATGTTTTCTTGAATCTAAATTCTCATTTCAATATGTTGGTAGGGGATTAATTTGTTAAGATCTTTGAGTTGTTTTCTAGTTAGGCTAATTTATGTATGTTAAAGATTTCATGAGAACTTTTGGACAATGATAATATATATTTACATTTCAAGCATTGAAGCTCAAAATTAATTGACTCAAATTTATCACCAAATGAACTTCCTTGAGTTCAAATCTAATAATGATTGGTTGTGATTAACTTTGTATGTTTATTTTGGAAAATGTGTCATTCTTTGACTTGTATGAAACTTTGGTGTTAAAAGGATATTATCTCCTTTTGGTGTCAGTTAGTGTGTTGAACATGTTGTTTATTGTCATTTTCTTTTGATCTTGCTTTATTATTTACTTGACTATTATGAAGTGGACAATGGCTTAGTGTCACTTGCATACTCAAAATTTCCTGATAAAACCTAGATGCCTAATTCCACCACCTAACTAATGGTTGGGGTGGTGAGGGCCACTAATGGATGAGCTCATTAGACTAGACCTTCAAGTTTTAGCATCATGAAGATTGAGTACTCATTTCCTATAGATTTGGAACTTTGTGCTTGAAGATTTGTTTTTTCCAATGTGTTTAGTTTATGGTATACTTGTAGATGTTTTGAGTTGATCTTAGTAGTTCTCATTTATGAAATTAATTATTAAGATTATGACATGAATCTTGTATAAAGAATTATTTTGTAGAAGCAATATCAATTTAATTCTTTAAATTTGACTTGCATATATGGTGATCCATACAACAATACAATTTAGCATCATGATGAAAGAGTATCAAATATCCATTGAATATGTCCTTGTTTCACATTATGTAATTATGATTCTTCATTCTTATTATATGTATTTAGCATTTGTACTCTTCTAGTTACATTATTGAATTAATGTTAAGGTTAGAAACTTGTTATTTTCTATTGTTAATTAATGATTGATGAATTGGGAATGAGCAATAGTGTTTGATGGTTTCTAATCCTTCTTGGTTCTTATTTATGAATGGTGTATCCTCTCATTTTGGCATGATGAATTATATTATATTGATTTTATTACTCTTGTTTAATTTTGGATATGGGAAGTACTTTACATTTAAGGGAAAATCATACTCAAATTTGAAATCTCTTGGTTATATTAAAAAACTTATCTAGTTGCACTCAACTATAGAGTTGATTATAGAATTTTATATGAGGTGTTAGTTCAATTTTATTATCATTTAAAAACCTCATATTATTTGTTGACAGATGAGAACAATAACATTGCTTAGTAGCCTTGTTTGATTTGTACATATGGTGGTGCATAGCATATTATGAGGAAGCATTAAGATATACGAATATCAAATGTGGATTGCATCTATACATGGTTTAGGCTATGGAAATATATATTTCTTACTAATAATTTAAAAGTAAATGCAATGTTTGATGTTTGAGTTGAGAATGACATAATCCTTGGTGGCAAGAATAAGGTTAAAATTAGTTACCTTGCTATAATGATGTTTTGGTGTTATCCATGGTAGGTTGTAATTATAGTAATTTAATGTTTATTAATGGAAGAAAAACTAGTATCTAGAAATACTAAATTCTCTCTTAAAATAGCCAATTAAGCTGATGCCTACAACTAGTTTATGTATATCATTTATACTATTGTAAGTAAAGGAGTTTTGTAAATTAGGCTAGTTGTTGAACTTAATCATGTGAAGACACAATTATTTATTGATGTGAACCTTATGTTGTATATGTTACACCATAGTTCTTATAGTCAGTAATTTCAATTTACACATTTTTATTTCTTAATGTAATGAAATGGAGTAAGGTGATTTACAAGTTGTGATAGACATCTTACCTTGACTTAATGAATATATGAATTAATTAGAATTTAATTAAGTCTATTGTTCATATTTATGACATTGGAAACTTATTTGGGCTATCAATCCCTGTGCTAAATATATAACTTGGTTAGAGTTCATAGTTTACAAATGGGAATAAATTAGTAACTAGAGTTGGTTAAGACAATTGATCTAAAATTGAATTAGGATTAAAAGCTATTACATCCTCACACCTCTCTATTTCAAGTGGATAAATCTTAAATTAGAAAGGAATTGATAAACTCATGTAATTATGGTGTTCATTGTATCCTGTTAGATTTGGTAAAGTTTCCTATAGGTGTATTAATTAATTGATAATTGCCTAATTGGTTTTAAATCTTAATAATGGTTAGTTAATATGCCTTGATTGAGTATATAATGTCCTCCTTGTTTGATCACGAATACTTTATATATGGTGACCTTTATAATGATTATGGTTTCATTTTTATGTGTATTTTTATTGCATAATGTATTGAAATGAAGAAATTCTATATTGCCAAAATGTGTTGATTATATAGTTTCAATTCAATAAAAGCTATGAATTGTCTAATGTTTGTTTTTCATTAGTGAGCTTATGAGTATGTTGGAAAGTTTATTTTGGTACACAATGTCAATACTTCAATGTGATTAGAGTTAATTATTTTAATTATAATGAACCTAATTTGTCTACACTTATTTCTAAAGTAATTAAGTGTAGAGAATCAATTTTAGCTGGTTATTATATATTCTGATTCAATCTAATGAGTGTTGGAAAACAATATAATACAATCATATTATGTTAGGATAATGTGTGATTGTTTTTGACAAGCAAATATGGCATCTATTCATGTTTTCACATTGCCTAGTGATTAAGGCCTGAAGTAATGTTTTGTCAATGACTACTCTCCTTATGAATAATGATGTTTTTTAAATTTTACTCCATATTATCAATAGGAGAATGGGGGATTTTATGAAAATGGGAAATCTAATAAATGTTTTTCTTCTTTACATGCCATTATATGAAATCAATTGAGACTAAGTGGTGCAGTCTAACTCATTATTAACAATGGTAAAGTTACCATTAATTATCATTTTTTATAAAATTATCTCTCTTGGATAATGGTATTATCATTACCCAAAAGCTAAGCATGTCCTAAAATCCTTGGAAGAGGTTCATGGTACCATGATAAAAAATTTCAAGATTTGATTTATGAAATATTGACAAGTAGCACTACTGAGTTACTTAGTCTACCATTGGTTATATTGGTAATCAGTTTGGTACATCATGCTAGTTGGTCAATTTTTCTTGAGTTTCAATATGTATGGATGTAAATGAGGACCATCTTGGGATATATTCATATCTAGTTATTTATTAATAAGGAAGGTTGAGGTTTTATCTTGAATAATTCATTATTTTTAGCCTTTATATCATGTTTAGGTCTAACATCAAGTTAAATGCTAGGGTTGTCTACTCTAAGATGCTTTATTATTAAGTACACAATAGCTACAATTATGTCAAGGAATAGATATCATCTTTAGTATTCTAATATGACTCTATTAGAATACTAAGATATTTAGGTAGGGTTAACTAACCATTAAATTGTTTTATAAGTGGGAGATACCAAAACTTGTATAGAGTGTGGAGTTTATTTGTGTGTTCATATACACAGATATACCCCAAAACATATACTCCTTATTAATGATGTGATCCCATATAAAAAACTTTAATGGTGATTTAGTACTAATTAAGTTTCTACTATCACCTAATAGAGTGATGGTGGTAAGCAATATAGTGTATAATACATTAATAAGTTATCTCACATCATCATGTTGCATTTGGGATCTAAATGCAATGTCATTTTGTACTCTAAAAGGAAGTCATTCCTAATTTTTTAGGGTTATTTCATCTAGTATCAGAGTAATGGTTTCTACTCTAGGGAAATTTAGGACTTGGAAAAGTTGTAACATTGAGACTAATGAATTGTTCCAATCGGGTAAAATTGTCAAATGATCTACAAGGGAACTTAGCCTTTTAGGATGAATAAAAAGGTGATCTTATGTAATATTAGTATGTTATAAGTTCCATACTTTTATCTAAAGTAATGATTATTGGGAACATAAGTTTATATAATGACATTTGATGACTCCCCTATCTTTGGTTAGGTTAATCCTTACCAAATCTAGTTGCATCAGGGAAAGCCTCACCTATAAACCATTGACTTATATGAGCATGCCAATAAGAGATATGTTATAATGGATTCGCTCTTAGAATTATGGGAATAGTGTCTGATATCTATTGATAGATTATATGAAAAATCCATCATTGATGATTAGAACATTACAACATAGGGAAGACCAAGGGTTCATCTTTAATATAGAGAGCTAAATAGGGTGTGAGAAGCTAATTTACTTGTGTAAGTCAGTAGAGCTTAAGCTTTCCACTTGTAAAGAGAGTTCTTTGAGCCATTGGTAAACAAATAAATTTGAATGGTTGTGACAACCATTATTGGTTCTATGGATAAGACTACTATAAATTCTTGCTTAGGGAGCTAAAAAAATTATTATAAATTGATAAATAGAGCTCAAATGCTAAAATTATACATCTAGTATGACACTTTTAAGGTGAATGGTTATAGTGGAGTAAAATCATCTTCATAGGTTTAAGCTGCTTATTATTTAGCAAGGATTCACATTAACACTTTTTATAAATAAAACAAAATTTATTATGGTCAATCATAAAAATTTCATGCAATTATATTTTTTGACAGTTGTGGTAAGCACTTGTAAGTTTTGTCTTAGCTTAGATGTCACTATACATGAATGGTTACAACCATGCAAAAGTTTTAAAATACTATGACTAAAGCTTTGGAATCAATTTTTTGTCTAAGGCAATGGACTTATAAATAAAGACATAGAATAATTTCATATCTAAAATGTAGATGTGGTTAACTGATTGCAACCATTTTATAACCTAAAACTAAATAATTATTATGTATCATCATATTGAGGTATTAGAAAATTTATGCATTTAAGCTAAATTAATGATTGTTTGAAACTATAAATCTCATTTTATTAATATGATATTCACCCTATAGCTTAGCTAATTCCACCCTTCCTAATACCTCACTAGGTAGAACAAGCAACACTAGTCAACCGTTGACTTGTTTGGTCAGGGAAATTGGTGGACTAATGATAAAAATGTATTATTAGAAATAAGGGGATGAATGTTTAGTGTTTTTCTATGGATTTTTAGATGATCCCTCGCATGATAATAGTAGTATGGAATCATGAATTAAGCTTAGAGGGACACATAGGGGTGAATGTGACTAACTTATTTGGGCAAGCTAGAAAACTTTGGGGACCTCTTATTGTTATCGGGTATCGTGAACCATCTAATCCATGAACCATGAACATTGTTGGTAATTTTACAAAATTAATGGAAACATATTTATTGTATTTTTTAGAACACAACCTTCTTTAAAATAAGGTGATCATAAACTCAAGATCCCTTGGACTAAGCATGTTGTAAAATATGATGGATAATTAATGTAATTGGTATGTCATCTAGACATTAGGTAGACTGACGGAAATTATGGACTTTTGTGTGAGTGTTCTTAATTATTTTGATGTGAAAATACCTTTGCATAAGTACCAAAATTAGAATGTGTGCCCTATCCTATGTGGTTCCTTTAGACATGTACACTGTTATAGATTATGTAAACCTTCGTAATGTGTGGAATTAATTAACAATGTGAAGCATGTGAACACTTTGTGTTATCAATTTGGTTGTATGGGTGTTTCAAGTATATATGTTGTGTAATACATTTGATCTTGTGTTATTAAACCATGGAACTTTTGAAGGAAATTATGTCCACTAATCACTTATGTAATGTAACTCCTATTCTAAAATTAAATCTATTGATTAGGAACTACCAAGGTGTAGTATCATGATTTATCATGTGATTCTACATTATTTTTATAGTTATAAGCATTGATGCAAGTATAAGGTTAAAGGTGAAGAAACACTATATCCATAATGGTTTAGAATAAGTATTGGTAAGGAAGTGGAGTCTATTATAAGCTATAAACACACTTTTCCCCTTTGCACAAAGCAACCACCTAATTCAATAAGTATGTAGACCATTAGTGCCACAAGTTGGCCATTGGATATTGGTGCATAATGGTCAATTTATGGATTAAGTGTTACTTTAGCAACCCCTTGGAGGTTTTTATATAAATTACCCTTGTCATAATTCCTTGATGTACACTTGGGAAACACTAGCTAGTCTTACAAGTTTGACTTTTATGGAAAATAACAAGGCTATACTTGTTCGACCATCAGCATGTGTTGGTTGGTTGATATAATTGTGTTATGAAAAAGGTATTATTTTGTGTATACATGGAATAAATATTTTTAAATGAATATTTTTTATTTTTTAATCATTAATTGAATGTATGCTAATGTTATGCTCGAAAGGATCAACTTGAAGTCATGATCAAGTGGTACAAAATCTTGGGTACCCACTTAACTCTTTTGAAGAGTGATAAAATTTAGGTGAATGCCCTCAGATAGCTGATAATAAGATGGTTAGATTGGTATGCTTGGACAATTTTTCAATTTCTCAAGTAACAAAGAGCATGTTTTAAACCTTAGGGTTACATGTGATTCTTGGAATGGTTTTTTTGAGGTTCAGTTTAGTTGGTGCATGACACTACACTAATCTATTAACAATGATTGTTGAATTATAAATAACCATATAGTATATGTTACTATATTTGATGACATTATATGATGAATTTTATTAAATTTATGCATAAAATATAATAGGTATTGTGGAAAAACACTACTTTAGATCCTGGAATATGCTGGAATCTAGTTGGATTGTATCATTGAAATTACTATCATAAAGAGTTGCAGATTTTTGTGATAATATCTCTTCATAATAAGAGGAAGGATTTGATAAAAATTATTTCACTATCAAAAATTCTCATTTCATATCTAAAGTAATTTTTTTTGAATGTGTTTATCTTCTATGAGCTAATATTTGTAAACTATGCTTTGAAAGGTATCAAAATCTCTCTTACGAGCAAATATTAAGGTGAAAATGTTATTACCATATCCAGGGCTATCTTATTTTTCTAGAATGGTAGGGATGACATGATAAATTCCTAAAATAGAGTTTTTGAAGTCATAAATTGGCCAAGATGAAAACATAGCATTTAAATAAGTTAACCAAGACCAAGACCATTCTAGTTTATGACATAACCAATCCCAATAGCATGTTGAAAAAAGGTAGTCATATAAAAGGTGATTTGTATTTTTTTCATTATTTTTGTAAAGGTAGCGTGATGATGGGCCAACAAACCCAATTTTATTTAAAATTTCTTAAGTTATAATGTGATTTTGAATATAAATTCATGTAAAGTCACTAGCTTTCTGAAGCTTGATATTGCCCCAATAGATAAATCCTGTCTCAGACATCATATCAACCATAACATCTACCATTTGGTAACCAATGCTGACTAGGTAAACCTTAGATTTGGCACCAATCCAATGTAGATTGTCATTCTTATCATTTACAAATATTTTCCTATTCTTTAAGCATTCACCAATCTTGAGCATTACTCAAGTGGGATGTCCAAAGTAACTAAGATTTTTCATAGTTAGAAACTAGGGTACCCCAAGCTGATGATAAAATATGCCTAACTTAAGCCATATGAGGTAACTCAAAAATTGGCTTGTGGTCATTCAAGTAATCCTCCAAAAAATTTATAGCTCTTCCATTTTTAATTATCTAAGAGACACGCTCCATAATTATAGACTTGGGATTCAACAGGAAATTCCAAAAGTATGACCCTTTATGGGGGTTAGTAATAGAAATTATACTCCAAGGGTTGTATAATAATAGATATTTACTTCTCAAAAATTTATTTCAAAGGGAGTTGTTTTTAGATATTATTCCCCAAACCAACTTAGCCCTAAGATATTTATTTTGAATGCTCAAATTCTTGACTCCAACTCCACCTATTTTCACAATTTTTCAGACTCTTTCCCATTTCAATAATGGGATTTATTTTAATTTTGTGCTCTTTACCACAAAAAATATTTCATGATCTGATTGATTTGTTTGATAATAACACAAGGAGGTTGAAGCATCAAAAGATAATAAAATCAAGGGAGCTCAAGATCAATTTGATGAGTGTGATTTATCTAGCCAATGTTAGATAGTGATCTTACCAAGAAGTCAATCAAGCTTTAAAAGAGTTAACCAATCCATCCAAATGAATTTTTTTTGTCATCCCAAAAAAAATTAGGAACTCTTATAATTTAGAAGGCAACTTACTAATGTTAAAGCCCAAAACTAAATAAATAGCCTAATGTTCTTATTTTGAACAATTTATGAAGAAAATTTTAGACTTTATAGTGTTCACCATTTGTCTAAACATCGCCTCATAGTTAATCAAAATAGATTTGAAATTTTGATCTTTACCCATCGATGCTTGGCCAAAAAGGAAAGTATCATCTAAAAATTGTTAGTGAGTAACATTGCCAATACCTTCAGTGGCTTAAATGCCATGGAGCAAGGAAGTTTACTTCAAGAATTTTTATTCCCTCCCCAAAGCTTAAGTTAGTAGTATAAAAAGAAAGGGAGAGAGGGGATTACCTTGTTTAGCTCCCCTGGAAGATTCAAAGAAACCTACCAGACTTCCATTGACCAAGATAGAGTTTTTGGGGCTAGAGATGTAGCTGAAAATATAATTACACCATCTTTTATCAAACCTAATTTTTTCCAAAATTTTGATCAAGATGTGTCAATTAACCCTGTCATATGCTTTTCTAATGTCAATTTTTAGAATCATACCCATTCAAAAATTAATTTAAAGGGAATGGTTGATTTCATGGGTGATGATAACTCATTGAATATTTAGTCTAAGGACAAACCCAACTTACTCCTCTGAAAACAAAAAATCAAGTATTTACCTAAGCCTTGTCGTTGTTGCTTTAGAGATGATTTTATAGACTATATTACATTAAAAGATAGGCTTAAAATCATTAAGAATTTCTTACATGTCCCCTTTGGGAATGAGTGAGATAAAAGTGACATTATGGTGTAGTAAAATTTTATTCCTCCTAGATTCTTCCACCATTTATAAAACTTCATCTCCCACCAAATCCTAGAATGTATAAAAAACATCCACTAGAAAACCATCTAACCCAGGCACTTTGTCTTTTTCCATATCAAAGACCATAGTTAAAATTTATTCCAAAGTCAATAGAACCACTAATTCACATTCTGCTTAGGGTAGACTAGCTGAGGGATAAAACTTAGGTTATGATTCTGAGATTCAAGGTCTAAGACCTTAATACTATTAAGATCACTAATTTTTTTTTCTAGATTCATTCCTAATTTCTAGTTGAGTGACCAATATGTTACCATTAGAGGATTCTATTTGAAAAATGGTAAAGACATTATACCTGATCTCAATTGAATTTTCAAAGAAAGCTGAGTTTTAATCTCCCTCTTTTAGATGTTTTATTTTGTACTTTTGGTTCCATAAAATTTCCTCTCTTTGGAGTAGTTCCTCATATTTATAAAGTAATTAATTTTATTTACCATATGAGATTTGATCCATTCTAACTTGGTAAATATTCAATTGGGTTTTTCCTATTAATCTTCAACTCTAATCTTTTGTTGGAAGATATTTTAAATAATTAATGTTCAATTGTCGAAGGCAACCCTTGATATATTAAATATTTTTCACCATTATAAACATTGGAAAACATGGTTGAATGTGACAATTCTTCCACCATACCTCCATAAGTCTTGAAAGAGATTGATCCTTGAGCCACATTTTCTAAAAATTGAATGGAAAAAGGGTGTATGATCAATATTGAAACTCAAAGCAATAGGCAAATGATTAGAGCTAACAAAGGAGAGGATGAAACTTTCATAAGTCTAGCTTTGAGACATGCATTTATTTGAGACTAGAAATCTATCGATTTACTCCAAGACATTATGATTTTCACATCTTTTGTTACTCTAGGTAGACATCTAAGAATTCAATATTTCAAATGAACTAGATAAATTCAAGATTACTTGGAGTTCATATGCCTTTTCCACCTTATTTTTTTGAATGAGATAAAATAGCATTGAAATCCCCACCCATTTAATTTTTTTAATTCTCAGGGCATGTAAAAAATTAGTCAACTTAATCTAGAAAAGATATTTACTATTTAAATCATTAGGACCATAAACATTATAGATAAAGAAGCTCAAGTCAGTCCTAGAATAAGTGATTTTTCAAAATTGCCAATGGTTACCCATTTCTTTAATATCCACTTGGACTTTGTAAGGAACCCAAATAATTTCCAAACCTCATGAAGCCCCATAATATTCCAAAAAGGAATTGTTCCAATTTTTCCATCTGAGTCACATCAAATTTGAGTTGTCCTCTAGATTTAACTTGGTTTCTTGAATCAATAATACATAAAGGTTTTTAAATGAGAGTAAACATTTAACCAAAGTATTCTTTTAGGGGTATTGAGACCCCTAAAATTATAGGAGATGATTTTTATGACACCTGAGGGAGGACTCTGATCTCCCACTTATTAGATTCAATCTATTTATAAAGAGGGCCTTGCTTACCAATAGAGACATCCCATGAAGCAAGTTCCTAGAGATATTTTATTCCTTTTTTTTAGGTTTTCCATAATTCAGTTTCTAAATTACACTTTGAGTTTGAGAAATAAACAAGCATTATATGTAATTAAGATCTTCTTATGAATCATACTCCTCACTCTCTAAATCATTTTTTAGGTCCTCAATCATAAGATTGTCTTCTCTTAGATTTTGGTCATCTTTTGAGTTGACATTATTTTCCCCCAAGCTGAAATTAGAGTGATGGATGATATTTTTCATAGTTTGTGACTACACTAAAATAAAATAACACCATTTAATCATCATATTAGGTGAAATTCATCAATTTTCCCTAATTTGTCCAACAAGGTCTCTATTTCTAAAATTTTAACACCATGATTTTTGGAAGGATTTTGATTTACATGAGAGTTATCCTAAAGATTTGGAATGACATTATCATGCGTCCTCAAAGACAAATTAAAAGACTTGTTGAGATGATCCTCTAAAATTTGCTTATTCCCTTTGTCTTCGACCAAATTCCTTGCTAGGTTAGACCAAAAATTCCCAACATTAGAAATACAAAAATTCATAGAAGGTTTAGTAATTGGTTTCCAAATATTGTGATTTTTTTCTTTGAAAATCCAAACAACTGCTTCTTTTTTCTTACAAAATTTATAGGTATGCCTAGTAACCCTATATTTGAAATAATGGAATGAGAGATTTTCAAAATTAACTAATTGATTCCGAAATTGCCCTTGAGATTTAATTAGATTATTTTTTGGGATAACATCATTTAGTTTTATCAAAACCCTAATCCTTGCATAGGAAGCAAACAACCTTCCTTAGTAGCTAGATATAATTTCAATAAATAACTAATAAGAATTCCTAAAGCTAATAGGAATTCAAAATTATAGTATTCCATAGGGAGATATTAAAATCCAACCCATATAGGATAACCACCTAGTTGAGCTGAAAGTGCATCAAAATTGGGCTTCCAATGATAGAGCCAAAGACTAGATCCATGCAAGGCCCAACGGGTTTGTTAAAAACATGATATTTACCCTCTCTATTAAGGAAAATGGTGATGAAAAAACCCTTTTGTAGGAATTTGATTTCATTATCCCTACCCCAATTTTATTCCACCCAGGTTAGAACTTCACCAATGGCTAGCTATTTCCTAGCGAATTTGCCTATTACTACTCTTTCCTCTATGTGAGAGATAACTTATGTATGATTAATGGACTCCAAAATGATCTCCTTATATTTACCAATATTCAAACCTTCACTATCTTGTGTTTCTAGATCATTAAAACCTTTAAATATAGTATCCACATTTTGTTCCTCAGGTTCTTCAACTCTAAAACATGGTGATTTTGGGTTTGTCCTACCACATAGGTTTTTATTTTTTTTAATATCAAAACCCTTTTCCAAACCTTCTAGGGCTTCCCAAGTCCTTCTTTGCTTTTGATTTTCAACCTCATTTACTCCATTATCTTTTACAAATCCAATCCATTTTTCTCTCATCTGAAGATCCTCCTTTGAAATCCATTTACCAGCCTTCAAGTATCGATGGTCAAGCCTTAATGCGAAGGTTAGGGCTTCAAGTTTTTATTTTTCCCCGACTCATACACCATCAAGTCTTCCATTTTGGACCCACCTAATATTACTATTTATTAAATACCAATATTTATTTAAAATAAAATTTAATTTTTTTATTTCCATAAACATTATACATACATACATACATACATACATACATACATACATATATATATATATATATATAATTACTTTATATTTAAATGTATTTAACTGATTTTATATGTACATACATACATACATACATACATACATACATACATACATACATACATACATACATATATATATATATATATATAATATATATATATATATATACTATATACATACATACATATGTATATATATGTATGCATATATATATATATATATACATATGTATGTATGTATATAGTATATATATATATATATAGTATATATATATATATATATTTTATATATATATATATAAAATATATATATATATACTATATACATACATATGTATATATATATATATACATACATATATATATATATACTATATACATACATACATATGTATATATATATATATATATATATATATATATATACATACATATATATACATATGTATGTATGTATATATATATATATATATATATGTATGTATATAATATATATATATATATATTATATATATATATATATATGTATGTATGTATGTATGTATGTATGTATGTACGTATAAAATCAGTTAAATACATTTAAATATAAAGTAATTTATGTATTATTTCAAATGGTAATTTAGAGGAGTTGGTGCATATTATTTTGCTAAATTCTTACAAAGTGGAGGTATAATGTTCAAAACACACTACTACCAATTTTGTTCACCAAATTACTTTATTCTAGTTTTATTTTTCTCAAAAATTAGTAATTATAATTTTTTTGGTTTATGTACCACTTCTCATGTGTAAAACCCTTGACCTATCAACCAGTTTTTATGACATTTAACCTAGTCCAACCCTTACAGACCATAGCTATGTAACCATTAAACCTATAGGTTTTGAAACATTTCAAATGCATTGGTATGGTACATTTTATATTTTGAGGCCTCCTATTATAGTTTTTACACCATTTTTAATGATGGCATTTAAATAGTTATTTTATGTGTGATTCTTATAACACATAAATTAGTTTTTTTGAGATTCAATATTTTGAATAATTTAACATAGAATTTAACAATTATTATTTGTTTATACTTATAATTTGATTCACTATGAAATAAATTTAAAATTACCATTAATGAAGGTTTATTGTTAATAATTATTCTTAAATTAGTTTATTTTTATGATACTTGGGACACCTTATTTTGTTGTAATATTTTAAAATATTGTTGTTTTGTTTATCACTAATATGAGAAGTTATTTTTTATTTACACTTATAATTTAATTTATTTTAAAATACATTATAAATTCACATTTAAAAAGGGTTCAAATTTAATTTTTATTTAGTGTTGTGTCAATTTTAAAGGGAAGCAATGGCTTCTCCTATGTTTTCACTAGATAAATCATATATGTTTAATGGATATAACTATAATATATGGAAAATTTACATTAAAGTATAATTTATTGCTTGGAATCTATCAAATATTATGATTAGGACTGAAAAATCCTTGTTAGGATGACATACAACACCTGAGCTTTCACATGTGCTTCAACATAAGTCATAAGAAGTGATGTCTATTATCATACGACTCATGTTAAGGATGAATTACTACTCTATATTGATACTTATAAGCCTCCTATAGATGATTAGAAGCTTTGAGTCTATGCATGAGGGCACATATCTCTCTAAAATTACTAAATTGATTATTGAATTGTTGACTACATGTATGAAAGGTGATGAAAAGATTTTTTATTTTTTTGTTAAAATTAAGAATATTGAATCTCAATTAAATTTTTTTAACCATAATTTGATTCAAGATCAATTAATTTATTTTATTATTCAGTTTAGCATTCATGAAAAATTCATAATTTTATCTCAATTTTTAATTTAATGTACCAAATAGAATAATATATCCTAAACTTCACTTCCTTATTATCTATTATGATTCAAGAAGAGAAAGTGATGTCTAATTTTTATTATAAATATAATTCCTCCCAATAACTTCTCATTTTCAACCCTATTTCCAAGAATAATGAAAACTAGAAACCTATCTCTAATTATATTAAAGAGAAAAATAAGAACAAGAGATTTGGTAATAAGAATCATAAACCTAAGTTTAACAAGAATTATAATCTATATGATAAATTTAGTCATAGAAGGGAAACATGTTCTATAAATAAACATATAGTTAATAATAAATATTCTAAGAATAACAAAGGGAATAAATCTAATCAAATCAAATAGAAGAATCAAATTTCTAATCGTAATAAAAATCAAGATCAAAATTCAAATGTTATTACTTTATATGTTGATTTATTTGCTTCAAATGAGAATGAATGTAATCTATATAGTGTATATAACACCATATGAATTATTTATTTAATATCTTGTGTGATTCTAGAGATATTTCTAAAAATATCCATTTAGGAGATAATTCAGTTTTAGAACTAAGGAAAGACAAATTTTACAAATATTGTTATTAATGATATTTTCTATGTACATAAGCTTAAGATAAATTTCTTATATTATTGTCAAATTATGAATGATAATTTAATTATAACCTTTCTTAAAGATAGTTGGTTCATTATAAATCAATTTGGTTATTTGATTGTTGAATATGTTCAAAATAATGACTTATATATTTTTACTACTTCTTCTACATGTTTACTTTCATCACGTAGTAGGAATGAATCTCAAATATAGAATGAAATATTAAGACATATTAATCTAATAAATTTAAATGATATGTCTTCTCATAGTTTTATTGTCAGTTTACCTTCTATCTCTTCCCATCATGAAACTTGTAAAGATTTATTATGTGGTAAACACCATACTAATCTCTTTCTTAAATGATGTGAAATCCTCTCATTCTTAGGAATTAATTCATAATGATGTTTCATAACCTCTTGAAGTTGTATCTCTTAATGTTTATTTATATGATGTTATTTTTATAGATGTATATACTAGAATGATATGGTCATATTTCTATAAAAATAAATTTGAAGTGTTGTTTAAATTCATGGAATTTAAAACTAATTTTTAGAATACTTATATTTTTTTATTAAGAGATTAAGAACTGATATTGGTGGTAAATACATTGGTAAAGATTTTTATTCTTTATTCATTAATTTTTGTATACAAATAAAACTAGTAACTCTCATTAGCCCTCATCAAATGGTATTGTTGAATGAAAAAATTGTGCCATTATAGAAATGGTTAGAACAATGTTACACTCTATAAATTTTCTTAAGTTGTTATGAACCAAATACATGAATACTATTGTGAATATTATAAATAGAGTCCCTAACAAATCCCCACACATTTATAATCCTTTATAAATATTAGATAAAATTAAACCTAGTGTAGTTCATCTTAGAATATTTGGTAGCCATGATTCCATCTTTTTTCATAAGGTTAAAAGAAATGAAGTTGATCCCACCTATTCTTGTATTTTTTTAGGTTATCAAGGTAATACTAAATGTATTAGAGTATATAATTTGTCTAAAAGATAAATCAATGAGAATAGGAATATCCCCATTTCATAAAAATATTTTTGTGAGCCCTCTAGGGAACCTCTTCAATGTTATTCTTTTGATGAACCTGGCTCAAATGTTTTTCCTTATGAAGAAACAATTACCCTATGGGAATTTGATACATATTTGGATAAATTATAGTCTAAAGAACCCCTATAATTTTAAGTTTAATTTAAAATACCTAAATGGGTAGAATCCCTCATCCAATCTTCTAATGTTGATACTCTTAATTAATTAAGTAGGAGTCAACAATATTTTCATGCCTTAATGATGATGTATGTATGTCATATTTTCGGATATAGGTGGATTTATAAAATCAATTATAATTCAATTGGTAAAATTGAGAAGTTAAAATAAAGATTAGTTGCTCATAGGTTTACTTAGATACCCAGAATTGACAAGGTTTAAATCATTTTTTATATAGCAAAAATAAGTATTGATAGATTATAAATTGCTCTTGTAGCCTAAAATGGTTGGGTTATAAAGTAAATGGATGTTATTAATGGTTTTATAAATGATGATTTATAAGAGAAAATCTACACTATTCATCCTAAATATTTCACTTATCTTAATAGAAGACATTTTGTGTGTAAGTTAAGTAAATCCTTATATTGTTTAAAATAAGCTCCTAGAGCTTGGTACTATAAACTTATTTTTTTAAGGAATCATGTTTATATAACTTCTATTCTAATAATTATATTTTTTTAAAGTTTAAAATGGTCATGTTATATTAACTTTTGTTATATGTTGATGATATTGCAATTATTGGAGATCTAGCTAGTTTAATTCATAAATATAAGAATAAACTACTTTTAATGTTTGAATAGATTGATTTAGTCATTTTAAACCATTTGTTTTATGATTGACTATATTTAAAAATAAACATTCTATTATTGTATAGAAATATCAATATGCACATAATATTCTTGTTAATTTTAATTTAATTGATTGTAAATCTACATCTACTCATATTGAAGTTGGTGTTAAACTTGATCCAAAACCTGCATGTGCAAAATCAAACCCCACATTATATATATGGCTTGTTGGTAGTTTGATTTATGTAACCATTATTAGATAAGATATGCCATATTTTTTTAGTGTTTCTTCTATATTTATGTTCGACCCATATTCAGAACTTTTAAAATTAGCTAAACATATTCTTTATTATTATTTTATTCTTCATTGATAATGCTAATTTATATGGTTATTGTGATGATTGAAATGATAATGATATTATAGGTAAAAAATATACTTCTAGAGATGTGTTTAAGTTTGGTGCATATTTTCTTACTTGGAGCAATAAAAATTAACCTAATGTATCTCTCTCTTGTATTGAATCAGAGTATATAAGTGATATGAAAACTACCAATAACTCCAAATGGCTATGAAGGTTGTATATAGAACTTAATTTGGATGTTTTTCATTTTAATATCCTTAATTTTGATTAAAAAATTTGTATTTCTCTAGAAAATAATCTAATGTAACACCAATGAACTAAACATATTGAAGTCTGTGTGAATTTTATCCAAGAGAAAGTCCTCAATAGGGATATTGATATGTAGTTCTATCTTATGGATGAAAAAGTCTTATATATTTTAATAAAACCTATTTGTGCTACCAATTTATCTTAGTTTCATGTAATGATAGGCCTCTTGAAGTTACCATTGAGGGGTAGTGTGTAGGATAATGTCACTTCCTAATGGTCATGTGTTCTAATTCTTCTTGATACTTTTCATTGTAAATAATTATAAAGTTTGTGTGGAAGCTATGTCATTTGAGTAAACTTCATCTGTAAGTTTTAATTTTATATTAAAATAATTAAAATAATACTTTGTTGTGGAGTAACTATGTTAGAAAAGGCTCCAAATATTCTTAGTTGATTATTCATGAGAAACTTTGAGATGTAGTCTCATAATCATGCTAGCATAAACTTACTTTTGAGCAGTTTATGGATTATAATTAATTTTATTTCAAAAAGTGATGATTTTCATGATGAAATTTTTTAAATCCTTCAATTCTGTATATATTATAATTTCATTATATAAGTTGATTATAATATTTATCCCCATTTACAATTAGGGTTGAGTGTTAGAGTATTTAATGTCTATGTGGACTTAATTGATGCTTAACTCACCTTAGTAATTAATAAAATAATAATATATTATTTATTAACATGAGGTGAAAATCTCATGAAAATAAATAATAAATTTATATTTATTTAATACTTATCATTGATTTAAATGTCTTTCAGGATGGTTGGACCCATGGGTTATAATAGTCACATCGCTTCACATTTCCCTATAAATAGGGTTTTGCCCCTATTGTGAAATATTATGAATTGGTAAATTCAAATTTACATGTGGAAAATATTGTGAAGGGATTTGTGAATATTATTTGATAAGTGATAAGAATAATATATTTGTATTGGAGTGATATATATTCTCGATATTTTATATCAACTACTATGAGTTTTTTAGCTCAATTGAAGGTTTTCCCACCTAATTCTTTATGTTGTGTGTTATTGATCTGTGTAATTTTTTATTATTAATCAAGTATCTAGATCATTGCATATATATTATATTTCATTTTGTATTATATTCTAACAATTATGATCAATGTACAAGAATATAAATATATAACATGATAAGTGTATGAATATGACATCAATTTAAGCATTTAGAAAGGTGTTGCCTATATGTAAATAGTGCCATATATTTCTATGATAATGTATCATATGTAAAATATATGTCCTAAATCCCGCTCATATATATTATGAAAATAATGTGAATATAAAATAGATATGTAATTTACCATGTAAATGCATAATAAAATCAAAAAAGTATGTGTATTAGAATTATATGACATACAAATGTCCTAATTTTGTATTTTTAAATATTTCATTTATTTAGATTTGTTTTATTTTTTTCAATGTATACATACATACATACATACATATTTTTAATTGTGTTCATGATAACCTATAATTCCATTGATGAGATGCTCATATACAGGTTGTTGATAAACTTGACAAATTGTCACACACCATGAGAGAGTAGTAATATGTGTCACATTATTTGAATCAGATAAATAATCATGCTTTAAAAGTGTCCAACATCTTAATTATAGTCATCATGATCATGTAATCACTTTTGTATCTATAGTATACATATTAATATATGGAATCCACTATATGTTAAGAGAACATAATAACACTTATTGTGGAAAACAATAATAAGATACATGTAAAAATATTATATAATGTGATAGACTATGTAATCTGTGCTAAGAATGATTAGATCATTGATGTAATAGGCATTGTAGGATTGGCTTTTGACAAAGATAAATTTCCTATCTCTAATTTTTTGTCATAAATTGAAACTGCATAGGTATTATCATAGAATTTTGTGGAGGTCGATGAATAAATGTCTCAAGATGAAAGAGACCCTCATATGGAACACATAAAACATTAATCACTTAGTTAATTTATATATAATTTAATTATCAATATATCAATGATGGTATCTCACATATATCTTGTGTATCCATAGAAACCCTAATATCACAAAAAAAAATAATTAACAATAGATTTAGACCATACCATAAATGGTAACACCATGCCCTTAAGAGGGTTTTGTTATTTACAATAGGTCTTATTATTATAGTAGTCATACCCATTAAGTCTCTATGTGTAGTGACATAAAATCTATAATTTGGTCATAAATGTTAATACAACTCCAGATGACTTTAGTTAGAGCTCATGTATCACAAATTTTAGTATTGTATGTTATGACTTGGTTAATATGTGCATTCCTTATCGATTAATTCACATACATGGTACTTAACACACATTTGTTTCCTACTCCAACTCTCTTTATTCATATATATAAATACAAAACATCCATCATATTATGAAATTCTCTTTTTTACATATAGTTGCATTTTCTATTACAATATCTCTTTAACACATTCCATATTCCACCGTATTCCTCCTTACCAGGCTCTATTATTATTTATTATTATTATTATTATTATTATTATTATTATTATTATTATTATTATTATTATTATTATTATTATTATTATGATGTTCTCTTTCCACACCATTTACATCATTATATAACCTTGTGAATCCAAAGATTACATCTCTTTAATGATAATTAATTTTAGTATCCATTGGTTTATACTTCTTAACCTTATTAACTAACAATTAGAGTATATGCATTTTAATTATATAAAATATTATATATCATTCAATCAAGTGTTTAGAGCATTTTTTGAATATATGTATAATATCACACTTCTATTGATATATGTTTTTATACTACGATGTAATACAATATGATTTTAGCCTATGTAAAGTATCTTCATGATCTTAAAAAGGTGTTGAATAATCTTTCCAACATTTACCCAACCATTATAAAGTTTTCTCATCTTGAGACATATCTAAATAATATTAATAATAACAATATAAAATAATACATATACCTCAGACCACTATGATGTCATAACCTCACCTCAGGATGCTTTGAAGTTGTTTTTGACATAATTACATAGAAGGATTATATTGGCCCTGATTGACACTTTGACTACTTATTACAACTCATTAATCTAATTTAGATGCTATGATTTTGATACCATGATTTATTGGTTATGATTATTTTTTCATTTCAGTAAATGTATACGCTTATTTTAGTTCTGACATAATTTGTATTCTATTCATATTAAATTTTATTGTTATTTGATACATATCCCTTGAGTAGATAATACTGATGTTCTATTTAGTGTTTATAGGAATAGGTTGAGTGAGCTAGACTCAGTGGTGGATTTCAACTATTGGAAAGTAATGGGAAAGGTTTATGAGTATTTAGGATTGGTACCTATGGCTATAATGACATGTGACAATTTAAATCCATTGGTCATATTGAGTCTTTCTTGCTTGGAGTTACTTCAAAATTTATTATATATTTTTAGATTTGTGCAAGCATTGGCATATGTCATCATTACATGATTTCAATAATATGCTAATTTATTCCTTACTTAGATTTAATGATTTATCAAGTCATTATTGCTTGTCCATGTTAATGTTTCATGTTCATATTTAATATTTGTGTGCAATTACATGTGGGGTATATTTGATGTTGTTGAGTCATCCTTGGGTTGTTGGTCATTTGAACATTTTTTAGTGGCTTAGAACCACTAGGGTTGGACCTCCCCATTACATGTTTGTTTGGCCATCTAACCTTATTCATGACATATTATTATTGTGGGTTCCTTTGGTGTGGTTAGACCTCAATGTTATCCATTTGAATTTCATAGACATATGATGGATGTTATTACATTGAAATGTTTGGATCTTTTGTTAATGATGACTTGGTGACTTCGTTGGTTTTGACTATCAAAAATGGCATTATATAAATCTATGTCAAAAATTCATGAAGGGTCATTAATTATTGGGAAAACATTGATGGAGGTAGATTTTATTTTTATTTTTTATCTGATGCCCTAAGGGATTCCACACACATAAATTTTTGGAAAAACTCATAGCAAGGCATAAAGCTCATGCCTTGGGATAAACCCTAGGCAAGCAACATAGGCATGATGAGTTTTTATTGGAGAATATTTGTATTGAAGGCCCATGACATTCTATATACACATTAGGAGTTGGGTAAAATCCATTATTGGCTATGAAGGAAGGTCTCAAGTCCTCTATGGTGTGAAGGAAGATTGTAATAGGCAAGGAAAATAGCAATTGAACTAGTAACTTGGTCTCCTACCAATCTATAGTTTTCCTACAAGTAAATGATGTCCTTGAATTTATAGTAATGAGGATGATGTTATGGGTTTTATATTATTGATTGAGTTTTGATATGACATAAATGAAACATATAGGTTCATGATGAATTTGAGAGACTTCATGATGAACCCATGTTATGTATAAACCACTTAAAATTAATTATGCCCTATTTGTGACCTTTTGGGTTATTTGGGCACTATATTTATGTTATGATTGAGTCAACCTTGTTAGGAAGATTGTAAAAATATTTATGGAATTATTTTAAAGGAAAAATGTGTATAGTGTTATGCTCTATACTGGTTAAAATTAGATCCATGTTAGGTGGGGTATGGTTGAATATTTATTTTAATCAGTTTAAACCCTAATGGGAAGTTACAAGTTATTTTTGTGGTTTTGTTTATTATCAAATATTAGTTAAATTTTATATGTTTTATGATGTGTTGTAGTGGCATTGAATAGTATGACCTATGGTTATCATCACCCTAGATGAGATAGCAAATCTATTATTATTTCTACTTCATAGTTTGGTATAGTTGGGGTGTTTTAATTAAACCCAATTGGTTTAATTTTTATATTGGATTAAGATTTCAGTGTTTGAGTGTTATGATGATTTCATATGAATTATGAAGGCTATTATAGTTGTTTTAAAACTCAATTTTTACCCTCTTTTGATTTGATGGATTTTGTATTATGGTTGAATGTCAAATTATTATTGTCTTGTATTTCACCCCTTTGGTGGTCATGTTGTGGTTGTGTATATTCTTTATTATTGGGAATGCACTATATAATATTTATAGAATAAGAGATAATGGTGCAAACCCCATCAATTTATTTTATCATTTTAGATAAATTTAGGCTATGTGTTGATGATTTCAGGTTTTGCTATTGGTTTTACCTATTCATGATTAGAGATTATTTACTACACCTTCTTGGAATCAATTTTATTTTATGAAAAATTGTCTTCAATCTAAATTCCCATTTAAATATGTTTGTAGTGGTTTACTCTATTAATATCTTTGGTTATTTTATGATTAGGCTAATTTATGTATGTTAGAGGTTGTATGAGAAATTCTATACAAAGATAATAAATCTTGACATTTCAAGCACTAAAATTCAAAATTCACGGACTTTGATTTATCACCAAATCTACTTCCATGGGTTTGAAGCCAATAGTGATAGGCTAGGAAGAGCTGTTTATGTTTCCTTTGGTGAATGTCTCATTCCTTGACTCGTATGAAACTTTGGTGTTAAAAGGCTAATATCTCATTTTGGTGTCCATTAGTGTGTTGAACCTATTATTCATTATCATTTACTTTTGATGTTTCTTTATTTTTTTGCTTGAATATTGTGAACTGGACCATTGCTTAGTGTCACTTCTATGCTCATAATTTCCCTATAAAACCTAGATGCTTGATTCCACCACCCAACTAATGGTTGGGGTGCTCAAGGCCACTGATGGATTGGCTCATTCGACTCAACCTTCAAGTTTTGGCAGCACTCATATTGAGTACTCATCTCCTATTGATTTGGATCTATGTGTTTACAAATATGTTTTTTTCTAGTGTGTTCAGTTTATAGTATACATGTAAACATTTTGAGTTGATCTCAATAGTTCTCATTAATGAAATCAATTATTATGATAATGTCATGAATCCTATATCATGACTATGGTGTAAAATCAATATCATGTTAATGCTATAAATTTGACTTGAATATATAGTGAAACATACCATAATATAGTTTAGCATCATGGTGAATGGGTATCAAATATATATTAAATATGTATTTTTTTGCCTTATGTAATTGTACTTCTTCATTCCTATTAAATGGTTGTAGCATTTTTACTCTTGTAGTTAAATTTTGGAATTAAGGTTGAATTTAGGAGCTTGTTATTTTCTATTGTTAGTTAATAATAGATAAATCAGGAATGGACAACTGTGTTTGATGGTTTCTAATCCTTCTTGGTTATTATTTAAGAATGTTTTATCCTCTCATTTTGGCATGTTGAATTATATTATATTAATGTTATTACTCTTGTTCAATTTTGGATATGTGGAGTACTTTACATTCAAGGGAAAATTATGCTCAATTTTAAAATATATTTGTTATATTAACAAACTTGTGTGGTTGCATTAATTTATAGAGTTGATTAAGCAATTTGGATGAGGTGTTAGTTCCGTTTTATTATCTTTATAAAACCTCAAATTAATTTTTAATGGGTGAGAATAATAACCATGCTTAGCACCTTTTTATTTTTATTTTTGCATATGGTGGTGCATACCTTATCATGAAGAAGCATTATGATATCCATATATCAAATGTAGGTTGCAACTATATATGTTTTAGGCTATGGAAATCCATATTTATTACTAATAATATAAAAGTAAATGCAATGTTTGATGTTTGGGTTGAGAATGCCATAAGCCTTGGTGGGAAGAATAAGGTTGAAATTAATTATCTTGCTATAATTAAGTTTTGGTGTTATCCACAATAATCTATAATTATAATAATTTAATGTTTATTACTATAATAAAAAATAGTATTTATAAATACTAAATGTTCTATTGAAATGGCCAATTAAACTAATCTCTACATCCTGTTTATGTGTATCATGTATATGGTTGTAACTAGAGGATTTTTGTACATCTAAGAAGTTGTTGAACTTAATCATGTGAAAACATAATTTCTTATTGATGTGAAACTTAAGTTGTGTATACTACACCATGGTTTTTATAGTCAATAATTTCAATTTACACACTTTTATTGCTTAAAACAATGAAATTGAGTAAGTAAATTTACAAGTTGTGGTAGACAAATTACCTTGCCTTAATGAAGCTATGGATTAATTAGAACTGATTTAAGTTTATTTTTAATTTTTATGACATTGGAAACTTGTTGGGGATCTTAGGGCATGTGCTAAATAAATGTATTGGTGAGAGTTCAGAGGTTTGTAAATGGGAATAAGTTCGTAACCATAATTGGTCAAGATAATTCATTTAGAATTTAATTAAGAATGAAAAATATTACATCCTCACACCAGTCTATTTCAATTGGATAAATATTAAATTATCAAGGAATTGAGAAACTCATGAAATTATGGTGTTTTTTATATCCTATTAAAGTTGGTAAAGTTTCCTAAAGGTGTATTAATCAATTGATGATAACCTAGTTGCTTTTAAACTTATTAATGGTTATTCAATATGCCTTGCTTGATTATATTCTTTCCTACTCATTTGGTCATGAACACTTTATATATGGTGACCTTTATAATTATTATGGTTTCATTTTATGTGCATTTATATTGCATAATGTATTGAAATGAAGAAATTCTATATTGCTAGAATGTGTTGATTATATAGTTTCAATTCAACAAAAGCTATGAATTGTCTAATGTTTGCCTTTCATTAATTATCTTATGAGTATGTTAGAAATTTTATTTTGGCACACAATGTCTATACTTAAAGGTGCTTGGATTTAAGTATTTTAAATATAATGAAACCAATTCATGTACACTTATTGCTAAGGAAATTAAGTGTAGAGAGTCAATTTTAGTTGGGTGTTATCTATGCCAACTCAATCTAACAAGTGTTGGGAAAGAATATAATATAGTTGCATTATGCTAGGGTAATGTGTGATTGTTTTTTACAAGGAAATATGGCATCAATTAAAATTTTCACATTGCCTAGTGATTGAGGGATGCAGTAATGTTTTGTCAATGACTAGTCTGCTTATTAATAAGGACATTGATTTAAATATACTCCATATTTGAAATAAGAGAATGGAGGATTTTATGCAAATGTGTAAGCTAATAAATGTTTATCTTCTTTACTTGTTATTATATGAAATTATTTGAAACTAAGTGGTGTAGTTGGACTCACTATTTGTAATGGTAAAGTTATCATTAATAATCATTTATTATCAAAATCTATCTCTTGGATTATGGTATTATCATTACACAAAAGCTAAGAGTTCCCTAAAATCCTTAGAAGAGGTGCATGGTGCCATGAACAAAAATTACAAGATTCAACTTACATAATCTTGATAAGTATCACTATTTATTTATTCAGTCTACCACTGGTTACATTGGTAATTAGTTTGGTGCCCCATGTTAGTTGGCCAATTTTTAGAGTTCCAATTTGTATGGATGTAAATGAGGAACCTCTTCGGATGTCTTCATATCTATTGATCTAATAGGCATGAGGGTTAATTTTTTATCTTGAATATTTTTTTTTGCCTTTTATATTATGCTTGAGTTTAATATAAAGTTAAATTCTAGGGTTGTTTGCTCTAGTATGCCTTGTTATTAAGTATGCAGTTGCTATGAGTACATCATGGAGTAGCTATCATGTTTAATCTTTGAAAAATACTCTAATATAAGACTAAGATATTTAATTAGGGTTAAATGACCACTAAATGGTCTTATATATAGGAGATACCAATAAATTTATAGAGTTTAGAGTTTATCAGTGTGTTGATGTACATTGATATTCCCAAAAATGTATACTCCTTATTCATGAAGTGATCCTATATACAACTCTTTAATGGTGATTTAATCCTAGTTAAGTGTCTACTACCAACTAATAGAGTGATGGTGGTGATAACCCTAGTGTGCAATTGATTAAGAAGTTGTCTCAAATCATGTTGCATTTGGGCCCTGCACATAGTGTCATTTTATACTTTGAAAGGAAATAATTCCCAAAAAATTTTAGGAGGTTTTTTCATCTAGTATCAGAGTAATGGTTTCTACTCTAGGGAATGTAGAGACTTGGAAAATTTGTGACATTGAGACTAATGAATTGTTTCACTTAGGTAGAATTAAAAAATGATCTGTAATGTCACTTATCTTTTTGGGCTAAATAAAAAAGTGCTCTTATGTAATATTGGTATGATGGAAGTTTTTTACTTTCCTCTAAAGTAATGATTATTTAGAATCTAATTTTATAAAATGATATTTTTAATCTCCCCTAGCCTTGGTTAGGTTAACCCTTATCAAATCTAGTTATATCATGGTAAGCCTTACTTACCAACCATTGAATTGTATAGATGATTCGATTAGACATAAGTGATAAATGATTGATTCACTCTTAGAATTAGGTGAATAATGATCCAAAAATCAAGATTCTTGGTTGAATAATATTTCAAGAGCACAAAAATAGTAATGCTATCTCTGAGAAGAGATGTTTTATTTCTCAAAATTATAGATACAACATATGCTTATCTTTGAGAAGAGATGTCTAATTTCCTTTTTGGGTTACTTCTTCATTTATACACATTTTGAAAGTAGGATGAGAATGTGGAAGGTCACCAATCTCAAGGGAGATGAAGTGGCTTGACTTCCATGATTCACAACAATATAGAATTTGAGGAATTACTATTTTAAGAAACTTACTATTTTTAGAGTACACTACTAAAATTGAAATTTGGGGCACTTCTATTGGGTTTTTTATGGGTCAAAACCATTGAGTAAATATCATTCCATCTCACCATGTTATACTCATTATTATCTTTCCAACAGTTCAAATGGGGAGTCAATCAGAGCTATGGTGCAAAAGGTATAGCTCCCAAAAGTTTCATCATCAATTAAGGTAGAACCATCACCCGAATTGTCACATGAATTGTTCCCTAGATCAAATAATGTTTGGTATCTATTTTTAACTTGTATTGGCAAGACATCAATAGATGATTTGAACATTACAACCTAGGGAAGACCAAGGGTTCAACTATAATCTAGAAGGCTAAATAAGATACGAAAGGATGATTTACTCGAGTAAATCAGTAGAGCTTGAGCTCTCTGCTTGTAAAAGGGGTTCCTTAAGCCATTTGGAAACTACAAAACTAGAATGGTTGTGATAATCATTATTGGTTATATGGATAATAATAATATAAATTTTTGTTCATAGAGCTGAATATTTTGTTATAAATTCATAAATAGAGCTCAAATGCTAAAATTACAAATCTAGTATGACACTTTTATGGTGAATGGTTATATTGGAGTAAAATAATATCTATGGTTTTCATTTGGTCATTATTTATCAAATATTTCCATTACCTCTTTTTATGAATATAAAAAACTTGTTATCTTCAAGCACAAAAATTTCATGCAGTTATATTTTTTGATAACTATGGCAAGTAGTTGTAAGTTCTAGGTTGGTTTAGGTGTCACTATAAATGATTGGTTTCAACCATGCAAAAGTTTTAAAATACTATTACTAGTTCTTGGAAATCACTATTTTTCCCAAGGAAATAGACTTATAAATAAATATGGAGAATGTTTTTCTATCTGAAATGCATATGTGGTTAGCTGATTACAACCATTTTATAACTTGAAAGTGAATAAGTATTATGTATCATAATATTGAGGTGCTAGAAAATTTATGAATTTTAGCTGAATTAATGATTTTGGGAAACTATAAATCTCATGGTAATAATATGATATTCACCTTGAGCCTTAAATGAGTCCACCCTTCTCAAGACTATGCTATGTAGAAAAAGTACCATGCATCAACCATTGGATTGTTTAGGTAGGCTAATTGGCGGACTAGTGATAAAATCTTATTGTTGGAAATAAGGGGATGAATGTTTGGTAGTTGTTGATGGCTTATTGGATGAGTCCTCACATGATACTAGAAGTATGGAATTTTAAGAAGACTAAGGGCATGACTTAAGCCTAGAGGGTCAAGAAGGCATGAAGGTGACTAAATTTTTTGGGCAAGTTAGAAAGCTTTGGGGATCTCTTATTTTTATTGGGTATTGTGAGACATCTAATCCATGAAGCGTAAACGTTATTGGTAATTTATTGAAACTCATGTAAATATATTTATGGGCTTTGATAGAACACAACCTTCCTTGAAAGTAGGTGATAATAAACTTGAAATCCATGGGATTGAGCATGTTTTAAAAATTTTGTGGATAATTAATGTCATTAGGATGGAATCTAGACATAGGGTGGACTAATGGAAATCATTAACCCTTGTGCTTCATCGACCAATGTGATTAATTATTGTGATGTGAAAATACCTTGGCATAACTACTTGAATCAAAATGTGTGACCTATCCTATGTGATTCCTTCATACATTCAAACTATTGTAGATTATGTAAACCTTCAAGATATGTGGAAGTAATTAACCGTGTGAATCATGTAAACACTTTATGTTATCAATCTGGTTGTATGGGTGTTTTGGGCATATATGTTGTGTAATATATGCTATATTATGTTGTTAGATCATGGAAATGATGACCAAAAGTCACTTATATAATGTAAATCTTAATCTAAAATCAAATCTATTGATAAAAAACCACCAAGGTGTAGTACCATGATGTATCATGCGATTTTGCATTTTTTTATTTATGAGCATTGATGTAAGTATTAGGTTGATGGTAGAGAAACCCTATATATGTAATGGTTTAGACTAGGTATGGGTTAGGAAGTTGAGTATTTCTTAGGATGAAAACCTAATTTACCCCTTTGCACAAGGTAGCCACCTAATTTGTTTAGGGTGTGTACCATGAGCACCAAAAGTTTGTCATGGGATCTTAGTGCATAATGCTCACTTTATGGATTAATTTTTCCTTTATCCACTTCTTGGAGGTTATTATAAAAATTAACCTTGTGAAAATTACCTGATGTAGACATGGGAAGCACTATCTAGTCCTAAAAGTTGGACAACTATCTAAAACAACAAGGTTGTACTTGTTAGACCATCAACATGTGTTAGTTGGTTGATATAACCATGATGTGAAAATTTTATTATTTTATGTATACATAGAATAAATATTCTAAAATGAATATTTCTTATTTGTTAAGCATGACAAGAATGTATGTTGATGTTATGCTCAAAATGATCAACTCGAAGTCTTGATCAGGTGGTAAAAAATCAAGGGTACCCACTTAATTTTTTTGAAAGAGTCACAAAAGCTAGGTGAATGCCCTCATATGTTTGATAATAAGATGGTGGGATTGGTATCTTTGGACCATTGTGTGAGCTCACAAGTAATCGAGAAAATTTTATAAACCTTGGGGTTGTATGTGATGTCTGGAATAACTTCTCTAAGGTTTAGTGTAGTTGGTGTAGGATTCTGCACTAGCAGATTGATGGTGATTATTTAATTATAAATAACCATACAGTATAGGTTACTATGTTTTTATGACATTTTATGATGAATGTTAAATAAATTTATGCATAAGGTATAATAGGTGTTGTGTAAAACACTAATTTATATTCTAAAATATGTTGGAATCTAGTTGGATTGTACCATTACAAATGTTGTCATAAAGAGTTGCATATTTTTGTGATATTATCTCTCCATAATAAGAGGAAGTATTATCAAAAAATTATTTCACTATAAAGAATTATAATTCTCAATTCATATCTAAATTGAATTTTTTTGCATAAATTTACCTGGTATGAGATAACAACTATAAACTATGCTTTGAATGTACTGGAAGCTCTCTTCCTACCAAATATTGAAGTAAAAATTTGATCATCATAGCCAGGGATGTATGATTTTACCACAATGGCAGGGTTGATGTGCCAAAGGCCAAAAAGAGAGTTTTTGCAGTTACCAATTGGCCAAGATTAAAATACAACATTTAGAGAAGGTGTCCAAGACCAAGACCATTACATTTTATATCATAACCAGGTGCAACACCATGTTGTAAAGGGTTAGTCATATAAGATATGATTTTTAGTTTATTCATTATTTTTACAAAGGAAACGCCATGACAGGATAAAAAACCCAATTTTATTTAGCTTATGTTTAGTTAAAACGTGATTTTGAATATAAATCCATGAAAAGGTATTGGATTTATTAATCCTGATCTTGTCCAAATAATGAAATATTTCATAGGACATCATATCATATATAGCATTCACCATTTGGTAACCAAGTTGATAGTGTAAACCCTCGATTTGGAACCAATACAATGTAGAGTGTCCACATAATTTAAGAATATTTTCCTATTATTTAATCATTCATCTAATAGTGAGTGTTGATCTAATAGGATGTCCAAGTTTCCAACCTTTTCCACCCTTAATAAGACAAACCATTAGTCTATAGAGGTTCTACATAGTTGACAACCAAGATGCCCCAAGATACCGATAAAATAAGCCTAGCTTTAGTGATATGAGGTGACTCAATTATTGGCTTGTGTTCATTCCATGAGTCCTCCCAAAAAAATTTGGTTATTCTATTATTTATTATATAATATACATGCTCCATAATTATATACCTATAATTCAACATAGATTTCCAAAAGTGTGACCATTTAGGGGGGTTAGTAATAGAAATCATACTCTAGGGGTTATCCAATACTAGATATTTAATTACTAGGAATCTATTCCAAAGGGAGTTGGGTTTGGATATAATTCACTAAACCAACTTGGACACAATATATTTATTTTTAATTCTCAAATTCTTGACTCCATCTCCTCTCATTTTCTTGATTTTCTAGACCATTTCCCATTTCAATAATGAGATTTTCTTCTGATTTTGTGCCCTTTCCAACAAAAAATATTTCATGATCTAATTGAATTGTTTGACAATATGTCAAGGAGGTTGAAGAACCAAAACAAAAAAAATATGAAGAGAACTCAAGGCCTATTTAATGAGTGTGATTCATTCAACCAGTGTTAGCTTACAACCTTGCCAAGAAGTCAAGTAGGATTTAAAATAGTTAACCAATCCATCTCAATGAATTGTTTTTGTCATCCCAAAAAAAAGAGGAACCCATAGATATTTAGAAGGAAAATTACCAATGTTAAATCCCAAAACTAAATAAATATCCTATTGTTCTTATTCTAAATAGATTATGAAGAAAATTTTAGACTTTCTAGTGTTCACCATTTTTCTGTATGTCACCTTATAGATGTTCAAAATAACTTTGAAAGTTTGAGCTTTATCCACCAAATCTTGGCTAAAAAAGAAAGTATCATTTTTAAATTTTTGGTGGGTAATATTTTTAATGCCTTCAATGGCTTGAATGACATAAATAAAGTAATTTTACTTTATGAATTTCACCACCCTTCCCAACTTCTACCAGTAGTATAAAAAGAGAGGGAGAGAGAGAGTATCACCTTATCTAATGCCCCTAGAAGTTTTAAAGAAACCTACTAAACTTCCATTGACTAGGATAGACTATTTTGCGCTGGAGATATAGCTAAAACCCCAATTACACCATCTTTTATCAAACCCAATTTTTTCAAAAACTTTGATCAAAAAGCACCAATTAACCCTATCATATGCTTTAATAATGCCAAGTTTGATCATCATACCCTTTTATCGAGTAATATAAATGGAATGGATGATTTCATGGGTGATGATAACTCCTTATTGAATATTTATTCTAGGGACAAACCCATCTTACTCCTCTAAAATCATAAAATCAAATATCTACCAAAGCCTTGCACCCATTGATTTAGATATGATTTTATAGATTGTATTACATAGAAAGATAGGATTAAAATCACTAAAACTTTATTGCATGTCCCCTTTTGGAATGAGTGAGATAAAAAATACATTGAGGTTTAGTGAAATTTTATTCCTCCTTCTAGATTCTTCCACCATTTGTATTACTTCATCTCCCACCAAATCCTAGAATGTCTAAAAAAAGTCCACTAGCAAACCATCTAGCCCAGGTTATTTATCCATTTCCATATCAAATACCACATTTTAAATTTATTGAAAACTAAAGGGAGCCACTAATCTCACATTATACTCAAGGGAGACTAGCTAAGGGATAAAACCTAGGTTATGATTCTGAGCTTCAATATCTAAGACTTTAACAATATTAATAAGATCACCAAAAACATTGACAGACTCATTCTTAATTTTTAGTTGAGTGACCAATATGTTACCAAAAGATGATCAAATTTTATAAATATTCAAATTTTTTTGAATGATCTTAAATGAATTATGAAACAAAATTGAGTTTCTATCTCCCTCTTTTAGCCAGTCTATTATGGATTCTTGTTTCAAGAAAATTTTCTCTCTAGAACATTTCCTCGTATTCAACAAGTATTAACTTTTCTTTAATATATGATATTTGATCCATTATAACTTAGTAAATAATTTGATTGAGGTTTTCCATTTCAGATTTAACTCTAATTTTTTCTTAGAATATATTTTTGAAATAATTAATGTTCCACTGTTGAAGATAGCCCTTGATATATTGAAGCTTTTTGCCATTTTGAACACGGGAAAACATGACTGAATGTGATAATTCTTCCACCATACCTCCATAAGTCATAGAAGAGATATATCCATAAGCCACATTTTATCAAACTTGAATGAACAAATTAAGGGTGCATGATCAATATTGACACTCAAAGTAATAGATAAATGATTAGAGCCAACAAAGGAGAGGATGAAACTTTCAGAAGTCTATCTTTAAGACAACTAATTATTTGAGACTATAAATCTATCCAGTCACTCCAAGATATTATGATCACCACATATTTTATTACTTTAGGTGAACATTCCCTACTTGGAAGGAATATCTAAGAATTCAATATTTGAAATAAACTAGATAAAATCAAGATTACTTAGAGTTATTGTGCCTTTACCACCTTTTTTTAGAAGGAGATAAAATGTCATTGAAATCCCCACCCATTAAAATTTAAGAATTATTAAATCATGAAAAAATATTATTCAATTTAATATACATAAGGTATCTACTTTTGAATCATTAGGCCCATAAACATTACATAGAAAGAAGCTCAAGTTAGTCTTAGAACAAGTGATTTAACAAAATTGCAAATGGTTACCTATTTATATAATATTCACTTAGACATTATAGGGAACCCAAAAAATTTCCAAACCTCTCTAAGCCCAATTATCTTCCACAAAATAACTATTCCAACTTTTCTATCTGAGTCACATCAAATTTGAGGTATCCACTAGATTTAACTTGGTTTTGTGAATCAACAATACATCAAGGTTTTCAATCAAGAGTAGATGTTTAGCCAAATGTCTTTTGTTAATTGCATTGAGAACCATAAAATTAAAAGAGATGATATTCATGACACTTGAGGGAGGACTTTCACCTCTTGCTTTTCTAGTCCAAAATATTTAGAAAGAGTGCCTTGCTTACAAATAGATAGTCCCCCTGTAACAAGCTCCTAGAGATATTTTCTCCCTTTTTTAGGCTTTCCACTATCTATTTTCTAAATTACACTTTGAGTTTGATAAATATACAAGCATTCTCTTGAATTTATCTCTTATTTTAAATCATACTCCTCACTCTCTAAATCGCTATTCAAGGCCTCAATTATAGGATTGTCTTCTCCTAGATTTTGGTCATCTTTTGAGTTGACAATATTTTCCTCCAAACTAAGCTAAGAACAATGGATGATATTTTTGATAGTTTTTTAGTGCAATAAAATAAAATCATGCCCCTTTAATCATTATATTAGGGGACATTTCATCTAGTTTCCCTATTTTGTCCAATAAGGCCTCTATTTTTGAAATGTTAACACCAAGATTTTTGGAAGGATTTTGATTTACATGAGAGCTATCCTAAAGATTTGGAATGACACTATCCTATGTCCTCAAAGATGAATTAAATTCTTTTTTAGATGATCCTCCATAATTTTCTTCTTCACTTTATCTTCCATAAAATTCTTTGCCTTTTAGATGAAAAATTCTTAGCATTATGAATACAGAAAGCGGTACAAGATGTAATAACTAGTTTCCAAATGTTGTGAGTCTTTTCTTTAAAAATCCTAAAAACTTCTCCATTTTTATTATAGAATTTATGGGTATGCCCAGTACCCCTACATTTGAAACAATGAAAGGGAAGATTTTTCAAATCAATTGATTAATTCCAAAACCACAATTGATATTTTATTAGAATATTTTATGGGATAACATCATTCATTTCTATAAAAACCTAATCCATACATAGGAAGCCAAATAACATTCCTCAATAGCCAAATCTAATTCTAAAAATTAACCCAATAAATTTCCCAAAGTTGACAAGCATTCAAAATTCCATAGGGAGATTATAAAATCTAACCCAAATAGGATGACTACCTAGTTAAGTTAAGAGCACATCTATATTGGTCTTCCAATGTTGGAGCCAAATACCAACTCCATGAAAGGCCCAAAAGGGTTTGTTAAAAACCTAATCTTTAAGTTCTCTATTAGGGAAAATGGTGATGAAAAACCCTTTGGGTTAGGAATTTTATTACAATATCCTTACCCAAATTTTATTCCACCTAAGTTTCAACTTCACTACAGTCTAGCCATTTCCAAGAGAATTTGACTACAAACACTCTCTATTCCATGTGAGAGATAGCTTGTACATGATCCATGGGCTCCTAAATGAAATCCTTATCTTTACCAATCTTCAAACCTTCCCTAGCTTGTGTTTCCATATCAATAGAACCTTAGAAGACTGTAGCAACATTTTACTCATTAGTATCTCTAGATCTAAAACATGATGATTTTGGGTTTGTCCCACTGTACAAGTTTTTATTTTGCTTAAAATTAAAACCCTTTTCCAAACCTTTAAGAGACTCCCAAGTCCCTCTTTATTTTTAAGTCTATGCCTCCTTTGCTCCATTATCCATTACAAAACCAATCCATTTTTATGTCATGAGAAGCTCCTCCTCTGAAATCCATTGACCAACCTTCATGTATTAATTACCGAGTAGTAATACAAAGGTTAGGGATTCTATATTTTTATTTTTCCCTCACTCGTGCACCATCAGGTCTTCCACTTTTGGGCCCACTTAATACTACTGTTTACTAAATACTGTTAATTCTTTAAAATAAAATTTAATTTTGTTATTTACATGCATATTATATATATATAGACACACACACACACACATATACATGTATATACATATACATATATATACATGTATATACATAAACATATATATATATATATATATATATATATATATAGTTAAAAACATTTAAATATGAATTAGTGCATGTATTGTTTTAAGTGGTAATGTCGAGGAATTGGTAGGTATTATTTGCTAAATTATTTCAAAATGGAGGTCTAATGTTCAAAACACACTACTACCATTTTTGTTTGTCAAATTAATTTATTATAGTTTTATTTTTTTCAAAAATTAGTAATTATAATTTTTTTTGTTTTGTGTACCACTTCTCACGTGCAAAACCCATGACCTGTTAATAAAATTTTATGACATTTGACCTAATATAACCCTTGTCAACCATATTTGTGTAACCATTTAATTTATATGTTTTGTAACATTTCATATCCAGTAATGTGGTACATTTGTTGTTTTGAGGCCTTGTATTATAGTTTTTACACCTTATTTATTCATAGTGTTTAAATAGTAATTTTATGTGTGATTCTTATGACACACAAATTAATTTTTTTGGGTTCAATATTTTGAATAGTTTAACATATAATTGAAAAAAATTTATTTGTTTATATTTATAATTTCATTCACTATGAAAGAAATTTAAAATTCATGTTAATCAAGGTTTATTGTTAATATTTGTTCTAACATTAGTGTATTATTATGACACTTGGGACACTTTATTTTTTTTAATATTTTTCAAACTATTGGTTTGTCTAGCACTTATATGAAATATTATTGGTTGTTTACATTTATAATTTAATTTATTTTCAAATAGAGTTTAAATTCACATTAAAAAATGGTTCAAATTTAAGTTTTATCTAGTGTTATTTTGTTAATTTTAAAGGGAAGCAATGAATTCTCCTATATATGTAGTAGATAAATCATAAACATTTAATGGATATAACCATAATATATGGAAAATTTACATTAAACCAGAATTTATGGTTTGAAAGCTATGGGATATTATCATTGGGAATAAAAAATACTTTTTAAGATGACTTAAAACACCTAGGCTTTCAAATGTGCTTCAACATAAATCACAAGAATCAATGTCTATTATCATACAACTCATGTTAAGGATGAATTCTTGTTCCATATTGATAATTATAAGTATCCTAGTGATGATTAGAAACTCTTTGAGTATATGCATGAGGACACTTGTCTCTCTAAAATTATTAAATTTATTATTGGATCACTGACTACACCTATGAAAGGTGATGAAAAGTTTGTTAATTTTCTTGTTAAAATTAATAATATTAAATCTCAGTTATATAGTTTTAACCATAATTTGATTCATGATTGATTACTTTATTTTATTTATTTTATTTTTTTATTTTTTAGATCAGTATTTAGCTTTTGATTGGAGCTATAACCAGTTCTGGGCCACAAACTGGGGGCCCAGTCCCTAAGAGAACTATAGAACTATTAACACTTGATCACATTGAAACCATTGAGTGAACAAGCACATTTGGCCTATAAACTCCCTCTTAAATTCAAACTTGGGTGGGGTTGGGAAAAACCATACCATTCCACTAGTACTTGTACATCTCATTAGCTATTACTTTATTTTATTATTCATCTTAACATTCATGAAAAAAATGTAATTTTATCTCAATTTATAATTTTAAGTAAGCAATAGAGAAATATATGCGAGACTTCACTACCCTATTAGCTATTTTGATTCAAGAAGAGAAAGTGATGTCTAATTTTGATTATAAAGAGAATGCCACTCAATAACTTCTCATTCTCAACCCTATTTTTGAGAATAATAAAAACCAAAAACCTAACCCTAATTCTACTAAAGAGAAAAATGAGAACAAGAGATTTGGTAATAAGAATCATAAACTGAAATTTAACATGAATTGTAATCTATATGATAAATTTGGTCATAGAAGAGAAACATGCTATATAAACAAACATAGAGTTAATAATCAATCTTCTAAAAATATCAAAGGGAATGAATTTAATCAAAATAAATATAAGAATAAAATTTCTAATCAGAATAGCAATCAAGATCAAAATTCCAATTTTATTACTTTATATGTTGATTTATTTTCTTCAAATGAGAATGAATAGAATCTATATAATGTCGATAAAACCATATGACTTGTTTATTTAATATTTTGTATGATTCTATAGATATCTCTAAAAATATCTATTTAGGATATTATTCATTTTTAGAAGCAACTAAGGAAAGACACAATTTACAAATATTGTTATTAATGATGTTTTCTATGTACCTAAGCTTAAGAAAAATTTGTTATATTATTTTCAACCTATGAATAATAATTTAATTATAACATTGTTTAAATATAGTTGGTCCATTATAAATCAATTTGTTTCTCTGATTGTTGAAGGTGTTCAAAATAATGACATATATTTTTACTACTTCTACATATTTAGTTTCATCACATAGGAAGAATGAATCTCAATTATAGCATGAAAGATTAGGATATATTGATTTTATAAATTTAAATGATATATCCTCTCATAATCTTGATGTTGGTTTACCTTATATCTCTTCCCATTATGAAACTTTTGGAGGTTTATTATGTGATAAGTAACATACTAATCTCTTTCTTAAATGATGCAAAATCATCTTATTCTTTAGAATTAATTCATAAGGATGTTTCATAACCTCTTGAATTTTTCTCTCTTAATGGTTATTTATATGTTTTTACTTTTATATATTATTATTCTAGAATGATATTATCATATTTCATTAAAGATAAATCTTAAGTTTTGTTTAAATTCATGGAATTTAAAACTATTTTTTAGAATACTTATATTTTTAATTAAGAGATTAAGATATGATAATGGTGGTGAATACATTGGTAAAGAGTTTGATTCTTATTTTATTAATTTTGTTATACAAATGGAACTAATAACTCCCTTTACCCTTCATCAAAATGGTATTATTGAATGGAAAGATTGTGCCATTATAGAAATAGCTAGAATAATCTTACACTCTACAAATGTTCCTAAGTTGTTATGAGCCAAATCCATGAATATGATTGTGCATAATATGAATAGTGTCCCAACCAAAGCATCGTATTTTTATAATCCTTTATAAATATGGTCTAAAAATAAACCTATTGTGGTTCATCTTAGGATATTTGGTACCCATGATTCCATCCTCATTCGTAATGTTAAAAAGAAATAAATTTGATCCCACATATTCTTGTAGTTTTTTAGGTTATAGAGGTAATACTAAATGTCTTAGAGTATATGATTTATCTAAAAGATATATTAATGAGAATAATAATATCACCATTATAGATTAAAAAAATTATGAGCCTCTAGGGAACCTCTTCAATGTTATTCTTTTGATGAACCTAGCTCAAATGTTTATCCTTATGAAGAAACAAATGCCCTATGGGAAAATGATCCATATTTGGATAAATAATAGTCTGAGGAACCCCTAATATTTTAAGTTTAATCTAAAAATCCTAAATGGGTAGAATCCCTAATCTGATCTTTTAATGTTGATAATTTTAATTAATTAACTAGGACTCAACACTCTTTTCATGCCTTAATGATGATGTATGAATGTGGACCTTAATTTTTTGAGGAAACCATTTAGGGTGATAGAAGTAATGTTATTATACAACCATAGTTTAATGCCTTAATTAAAAATCATACTTAGGATCTTTTCCTTCCTCTACATAAAAGACATACTATTGGTTGTAGGTGGTTTTATAAAATCAATTATAATTCAATTGGTAAAATTGATAAGTTTAAAGAAATATTAGTTTCTCATGGGTTTACTTAGCAACTCAGAATTGATAAGGTTGAAATATTTGCATTTGTAGAAAAAATAAGTAATGATAGATTAATGATTGCTCTTGTAGCCTAAAATGGTTGGGTTATAATCTAAATAAATGTGATGAATGGTTTTATAAATGGTTTTTTAAAATAGGAAATATACGTAATTCAGCCTAAAGATTTCACTGATCCTAATAGAAAACATTTTGAGTTAAGTTAAATAAATCCTTAGATGGTTTCAAACAAGCTCCTAGAGCTTGGTACTATAAAATTACTTATTGTTTCAAATAATTATGTTTCTCTAATTTATATTCTGATAATGATATTTTTTTAATGCTGAAAATGATCATGTTATCTTAATTTTTGTATATGTTGATGATATTCTAATTACTAGTGATCTAACTAATTTAATTAAAAAATATAAGAATAAAATAATTTTAATGTTTGAAATGACTTATTTAGTCATTCTACATCATTTATTTTAGGAATGACTACATTTTGGAATAAAAATACTATTGTTGTGTAAAAATTTCAATATGCACATAATATTCTTATTAATTTTAATATACTTGATTGTAAATATACATCTACTCATATTGAAGTTGGTAGTTTGATTTATCTAACCATTAGTAGATCAGATATGTCATATTGATGCAGGAGCATGACTCTTCGAGAAAAATTTTGTAAATTTTTGGTTTGTTTGAATTTAATTAGTTTGGATAATTCCTTGGATGAATTTATAAAGCCAAAATAATTCTTATAATTCAAATTGGTAGTTTAGGGATGTATTTAGGTAGTTTAAATTTCAAATGTAGGATTTTCCCACCAAAACTTGTTGTATGCAAAATTTTAATTTCTTATGTGTTTTTAGGAATTATAAGGGGGATGAAAATAGTGATTAAGTAAATTAAAAAGTTAAAAATGACATTTAAGATCCATTTAAACCATTTACAAGGGTTAAAGTGGAATGTAACTAGAAAAACAACATTGGTGCTTTGTCACCTTTATAAAGTTGTTATGCAAATATTGACAAGGCTTCTCAAAAGTAGTTACAAATTGTTATCTTAATAAAAAAGGTGAAGATTTAAAATTGTATATGGTTATATTCATGATTTATATAGATAATAACTGAAGTAATATAAAACAAGAAGCCCCTATTCAATAAAGTGTGTATCAGACCCCTGTCTTGAGTAATTTTTGACTTGGTTATAGATTGTGACTTCATAGTAGATAATCAAATGAAATTTGGTGTTGTTTAAAAATAATATTGAAATATTTTTGAAAATTATTTTAATTTTTGGATTGCAATTAATATAAATAAAATCATCTGGTGATCAGACATGCGTATATATAGACACTTGTCTTTGTAGGAGTTTCTCTATTTACAGACAATGCTTGTAAAATTGTCAATAAACTAAAGTTATCAAATTATGTCAAATTTTAATGAAGGATATTTGATAATTTTTTTAGGATATGTTATAATAATAATAATAATAATAATAATAATAATAATAATAATAATAATAATAATAATAATAATAATAATAATAATAATAATAATAATAATAATAATAATAGATACCCATGTTTGAAGTGTGGAAACCTATAGACTTTGTTTTCTTGCATTTTACATTAAGTTTAGATGATTGTGCTTACAACAGAGTGGGAGTATCTCATTATATAGTGTGTGAGGATATTAATAACCTTTGGTAAGTATTTATATATTTTTAATATATTTTAATTCATTATTTTTGTGTATAATTATTGTTGTAAGCTAACCAAAAAACTGCCATGTTTGCTTTATGTGTTTTCCTATATAGTCAAGTACAATTTGCTTAGAAACATATGACAATCGATTGGTAAGGGATATTTGATGATTATGAGACCTGATAAAGGTTAATACATAACTTTAAAATCTTTTTATTTCCTTTAAACACATTCAAAAATTCAAAATCAATTTGTGTTTGCTCTAAGGTGATGACATGCACCCAAAAACCCTAAACTAGGGTTTCATCAATAAATATAGTTTCAGCCATAAAAAGTAACCAAATTTTGTATTTATAGTATATTTTAGGTTATTTAACTAATTTAAATAGTTTAAAGTACTTAAAGATAGTTTGGTACATATTTTTAAGGTCTAAGGTGAATTAGGCATAAGAAAGGGCTAATTGAATAGGCCAAAAGTGGGAAAGTGGACCTTGACAAGGAATTAGGTCACAAAAATTGACATATATATGTGTATTGACAAATAAAATGATAATAAATTATTTTTAAGTCATATATATTTTTAATTTTTCCATACTATCAAGATAACAGGGTTAAAGGGCTAGTAGAAATGGGTCAAAAGCCTAGTGTGTTTGGGAAAGAACTCCAAGTTAAGACTTCTAGTGAATAACCTCTACATAATTTTGGTATCATATATGAGATTAGATACATAATAAAAATTATGAGATATAATATCCTCTATAAAATATAACAATAAGTACTTGTTTTATAGATTGCCTAAATAAGGATCGAAATGCCACCTAGGAGAAACAGAGGAGGTGATGCAAGAATCAAAGGGAATAAATATGTTGTGTTGGGAAAAATAAGATAAATTAAAGTTATTTTTTATTATAGGTTGAATATTTTATAATTAAACTAAAGAATAGGATTCCTAATAGGGGACTTGAGTGACAAGGAAGATGAGCCACAAGACCATGAGGAAGTAGAGGGAAAAGAAATTGTTGAAGGAAGAGCAGGGTATAGAGAGACTCACGAAGGTGATAATGGGTCAAATATCAAAACCAAATGTGGAATTTTCCACCTATGAATTTTTTTTATGGATAATAAATAATGGATTGAGTGAATGAGTTAGACAAGTATTATGAGTATGAAGAGGTAGATGATGAGAAAAAGGTCAATTTTGAAAGAACCAACTAAAGGGGCATGCTTAATTATGGTGTAACTTCAAAAAATATGAGATAATAAATAAGGGGAAGAATAATATAACTTATTAGGATAGAATGGTTTCCAATCTCAAAGGCAAATTCTTGCCAGGTGACTATGAGACAAACTTATACAGACAAGTGCAAAATTTGAAGCAAAAAGAAATGACTATAAAAGCATATAAAAAAGAGTTTGATAAGATAATGAACAGGTAAATAAAATTTGAGGAATATAAATAAAATATTTCAAGGCACTTGAATGGCCTAAGTCACAACCTATAATATGAACTAGCACTTGTTAGCCAAAGAATACTAGAGGAGTGCTACCACTTTGTACTCAAGGCTGAAGATAAGTTGAATAGGATACATAATTAGTAGAATAGGGGAAGGGGAAGAAATTTAAAATGTATATTAAATTAATTTGGCAAAAATTTATCATAAAAAATCCATCAAGGTGAATTAATAAATTTATAATAGTAGTTCACTAGTTCAAGATGTGGATTTAGGGGTAGTAGACCTTTCAATAGAGGTGGTTATTCATCAAGGTGTAGAGGATCAAGTGGATTTATAGGAATGTTTTTCAAGTGAAATAATTTTTTTGACCATAATTCATGGGAATGTATAAAGGACCAACCAGTAATAAGCCTAAGAAATGAAGGGAAAAATCAGATTACACAAGGAGGTGAGGAAGAAAGTGTTTACTCTTCATCACACATGAAAAGGCCTAAAGTGGGAGAATCATTGCTCATGAGGAGGGTGATGATCAATCCACCCAAGGGAAAGGATCCACCATAAAATAAGACTCCCTTTAAGACATATTGAAAAACCAAGGTAAGTGTTGTAAAATGGTCATTGGTTCAGGAAGTATGGATAAGCATGTTTGAGTAGAAATGGTTAATAAGCTTGGGTTGAATAAACTACCTCACCCCACTCCATACAAATTCTCATGGTTGAATAAGGAACAACAAGTATTAGTGATTAAACAAAGTTGGGTAGAGTTCCAAATTGGAAATTATAAATCCAAGGTGTTTTATGATGTCATCCCAATGGATGTGAGCCATGTGCTTCTTGGGAAGCCTTGGAAATATGATAGGCAAACCAATCATGACAGAATAAGGAACATATACACTTTGATGAAGGATGGATTTAGTCACACTTTTATGCCCTTGAAGGATGAGGAGAGTGATCAACAAGTTGGTTCACATGTGATCTTGGTAAGTGTTAAAGAATTTTTGATTTCTATGTGTGAAGAAGAGATAAGCTTTGCTTTGGTAGTCAAGCCTAGGACTATTATGACAGCCATTAAGATCAATGAGATGCCCCAATATAAATAAATAATGTTGAATAATTATGCATACATAGTTGCTGATGAGCTTCCCAACACACTACCACCTATGAGGAGTATCACACATCACATAGACTTTATACCTGAATAAAGTCTACCAAATAAGGTTACCTACAAGATGACCCCATAAGAGAATGTTGAGATCAAAATACAAGTGCAAGAGTTTATTGACAAAGGTATGATCAAAGAGAGCTTGAGTCCATTGTGCCCACAGTGTTGGTGCTAAAGAATGATGGTGAGTGGAGGATGTGTATTGATTCTAGAGCCATAAACAAGGTCACCATGAGATATAGATTTGCACTTCCTAGGATGGAGGATTTGGTTTATTTTTTGAGTAGATAAATCTAATTTTATAAGATTGACCTCAAGAGTCAATATTACCAAATAATAATTAGGTAAGGTGATGAGTGGAAGACTGCTTTCAAGACAAATAAAGGTTTGTATGAATGGTTGGTCATGCATTCAGTTTGACCAATGCACCTAGCACTTTTATGAGATTAATGGATGAGGTACTAAAATATTTCATAGGCAAGTTTGTACTAGTATATTTGGAAGACATACTAATCTATAGCCAAAGTAAGGAGGAACATCTTCATCATTCAGAGTTGGTTATGAGGAGGCTGTAATAAGAGAAATTATTGATCAACCTCAAGAAGTGTGATTTCATGATATTAGAGTTATTGTACCTTGGATTGGTCATATCACAAGGCATGCTAAAAATGTACAAGAATAAGGTGAATGTAATCATGGAGAGGCCAACACTTAGGAAAATAAGATAGGTGAGGAGTTTTCATGGTCTTAAAAGTTTCTATAGGAAGTTTATAAGGAATTTTAGTAGAATATACGATCCCATCATTGACACCATCAAGGAAGACAAAAATAAAATTTTGTGGAATGAGAAGGTAGAGAAGAGTTTATAATACTTGAAGAAAATAATCATAGAGCAACCAAAACTAGCATCGTCAAACTTCAACAAGGTATTCCAAATAGAGTGTAATATAAGTGGTTTAGCCATAGGGGATATCCTAAACCAAGAGGGAAAACCTATAGCCTATTTTAGAGAGAATTTGAATGATGCCAAGAAGTACTCATCCTATGACTTGGAGTTTTATGAAATGGTGAAAGCATTAAAGAAATGGAGGCATTATCTCTTGCCAAAGGAGTTCATAGTATACATAGATAATCATGCACTTCATTTTATATCTAATCAGCCTATGTTGAGCCAAAGACATGTTAAATGGGTAGAGTATATGCAAAATTTCATGTTTACCATCAAGCATAAATAAGGATAAAGTAACAAGGTTGTATATGCATTAAGTAGGAGAGTCTTATTGGTACATGAGATTTAATTATAAAGTGTTGGGATTGAGGAACTTAAAGATTTGTATTAGTATGATGAAGATTTCAAGGAAACATACCATGCATGAAATCACCCAAGTACACTCAACAAGGAGCCATGGTTGGATTTTTTACTTCAAGATGGATTTTTATTCAAAGGAGTATAGTTGTGTGTGCCCAAAAGATCTATAAGAGGAAATATAATCTAAGAGAAGCATAGTGGTAGCATGGTAAGCCACTTTGGGCTTTATAAGACATTGGAGTTGGCCACTAGACACTACTATTGGCATATAATGAAAGAGGAAGTAAGAAAGTATGTGTAAATATCCAAGATTTGTCAATTGGAATAAAGTAAGAGCACTAATGCAGGTTTGTATCAGTGCCTACTAGTCCCAAATAGGCCTTGTCAATCTATAATTATGGCCTTTGTGATGGGAATGCCTTGGACACAAAGGTGTTTTGATTCCATTTTTTTAGTTGTTCGTAGATTATCTAAAATGTCACACTTCATACCATGTAGAACCACTAATGATGCCACACATGTGGTTAATTTATTTTTCAAGGAAGTAGTGAGACTTCATGGACTACCCATAAACATTATTTATGATAAAGACACCAAGTTTATTAGTCAATTTTGGAGGACATTGTGGAAGAATATACACACAAACTTGAGTTTATGTTCAACTTACCATCCTTAAATAGATGGTCATATTGACATGGTGAATATAAAATTAGGGAACTTGTTGAGGCGTTTATCCAAGGACCATCCCAAGTAGTGGGAAATTATGTTGCCTTAGGTAGAGTTTACTTATAATGATTCCACCAACATGATCATTGGTATGATCCCATTATAGTAATATATGGCATATAACCTAGAGGTGTATTTGAGGTAAAAAACATCAGCCATATGGACAAGATAAGTGTTGAAGGTGAATAGTTTGTAATGGCTATGAAAGAGGTACATGAATAGGTAAGAAAGTATTTAGAGTTTAGTGTTGATAGGTACAAGAAACAAGCAGATTTGAGTAGAAGATAAGTGAATTTATAGGTTAGAGACTTAGTCTTAGCTCATATCAATAAGGAAATTTACCCAAGGGGTGAATACAACAAGCTGAGGATGAAAAAGATAGGTCCTTGGAAGATTCTCAGAATGTTTTCAAATAATGCATATGAATTGGAGTTGCCTAGTAAAGTAGGAATTTCACCTATATTCAATGTTTCATACTTTTACCCTTATATAGAAGTATATGGATGAGGAAAAATAATTTATGATGCATCTAAAATAGGCACAAATTGGGCATGACAGTTGCCTAAGGCTAAGACAGAAGAGATGGAGTGCATTTTGGACAAACAAGTGATCAAGAGGACTAAAGACAATAAATATTTCATGTATCTAGTCAAATGGAAGAATCATACATTATAATATTCCATGTGGATGACTGAACATCATATACAAAAGTGAAGTAGTACTATGGAAGTATTAATGGATAGTAGTACATGAGGTCTTTTTCCTTTCCCTGAGAATATGATGTACGAGCATCACTCTTAGGGAGAATGTTTTTCAATTTTTGGATTGTTTGCATTCATGTAGGTTGGATAATTCCTTTTATCGATTTATAATTCCCCAATAATTCTTATAATTCAAATTGGTAGATTAGGGATGCATCTAGGTAGTTTAAATGTCAAATCTAGGATTTTCCAACCAACTAGTTGTATGCAAAATTTGAATTTCTTGTGTGTTTTTAGGACCTTAAAGGGGGATGAAAATATTGATTAATTTCATGAACAAGTTAAAAATGTCATTTAATATCCCTTTTCACCATTGACAATGGTCAAAGTTACATGTAACTAGAAAATCAACATTGGTGCTTTGTCACCTTTACAAAGTTGTTATATAAATGTTGACAAAGATTATCAAAAGTAGTTACAAATAGTTATCTTCATATAAAAGGTGAGTATTTTGAATTTTATATAGTTATTTTTAATTTATTTTGGAGATAAGACTCAAAGGAATAGAAAACAAGATGTCCCTATTCAAGAAAGTGTGTATCAGACCCCTATCTTGTGTAATTTTTGACATGGTTGCAAACTATGAATTCAAAGTGGATAGTCAAATGGAATTTGGTGTTGTTTATAAATACAATTGAAATTTTTTGTAATATTTTTTTGAGATTATTATTCAAATGATAAAAATAAAATAATCTAGTGATCAGACATGCATATACATAGACCCTTATCTTTTTAGGAGTTTCTCTATTTACAGATTGTGCTTGTACAAGTATCAATAAACTGAGGTTAGAAGACTATGTCAAATGTTACTAAATATTATTTGATACTTTTTTGAGCATATATGTTCTAATAATAATAATAATAATAATAATAATAATAATAATAATAATAATAATAATAATAATAATAATAATAATAATAATAATAATAATAATAATAATAATAATAATAATAATAGATACCCCTTTTTGAAGTGTGGTAATGTACAAACTTTATTTTCTTGCATTTTCCATTAAGATTAGATGATTGTGCTTATAGCAGAGTGGGAGTATCTCTATATACAATGAGTGTGACTATATTCATCACATTTGGTAATTACTTATATTGTTTTTAAGTTTTTTTTATTGATTATTTGCGTGGATAGTTGCTATTTTAATCCAACTAGAATACTACCCTATTTATTGTGTGTTTTTTCCTACATAATCAAGTGCAATTTGCTTAGAAACATATGACAGTCAATTGATAAAGGATATTTGATGATTGGGAGACCTGATCAAGGTCAAGATAGACCTTTAAAATATTTCACAAGTCCTTGAAACACACTCAAACATTAAAAAATGATTCTTTTCTTCTTTGTGGTGGTGATAAGCACCCTAAAGCCTTAAACTACGGTTTCTTCAATAACTATAGTTTCAACCATCAAAATTCAAACAAGTTTTTTAATCTAAGCATATTTTAGGTGATTTAATGGATTTATATAGTTTCATGGTCGTAATATAGTGTGTTATTTATTTTGAAGGTCCAAGGCTAATTAGGCCTAAGAAAGAGCTAATTGAATAGGCCAAAAGTGGGAAAGTGGACCTAGACAAGGAATTAGGTCACCAAAATTGACACATAGGTGTGTCTTCACAAGGTAAAGGATAAAACATAACTGGTAAGTTATATATATTTCAATTATTTTCATACTATCAAGATAATATGGTTAAAGGGCTAGTAAAAAGGGTTAAAATCCTAATAAGTTTAGGAAAGAACTCCAAGTTAAGACTTTTAGTGAAGAGCCTCTACATCACATATGTTGTCAGTGTTGCTTCTATATTTATTGTGGACACATATTTGGATAATTTAAAATTCTCTAAACATATTCTTAGTTATAAAAAATGAATAATTAATTTTGTTTTTTTTATTCTTCCATTGATAATGCTAATTTATATGGTTATTATGATGTTGACCAAGATAGTGATATTATAGATCAAAAATATACTTATAGATATGTGTTTAAGTTTGGTGCAGATTTTATCACTTGGAATAGTAAAAACCAACCTAATGTATCTCTCTTATACTGAATCAGATTACATAAGTATTATGGGAAATGCCGAAAAATCCACTGAGCTATGAAGGTTACTAAGAGAACTTCATTGTAATAACCAAAGTTGTATAAATCTAGAAAAAAATCTAGTGAACCACCAAGGAACTAAACATATTGAATCTTATGTGCATTTTATCTAAGAGAAAGTCCTCAATAGTGATATTTATCTATATTTCTATCCTACAGATGAACAAGTGGTATATATATTCACAAAACAACTTGGTGTTACCAAATTTTATAATTTTCATGTAATTATAGGCCTCTCAAAGTTTCCACAAAGGGGTAGTTGTAGGACAATGTCCCTTCCTAATGGCCATGTATTCTTATTCCTCTTGATACTTCTTCTCATTGTAAACAATTTTAAACTGCATGTGGAAGTTATGTGATTTGAGTAAACTTCATGTGGAAGTTTTAATTTTGTATTACAACACTTAAAATCATACTTTGTAGTTGAGGTACATATGTTATAAAAGGCTCCAAATATATTAGTTGATTATTCATGAGAAACTTTGAGATGTAGTCTCATAATCATGCTAGCATAAACTTACTTTTGATCATTTTATGGATTATAATTCATTTTATTTCAAAAGTTGATGATTTTCATGATGAAGATTTTTAAATCCTTTAGTTATGTACATGTTATAATTTCATTCTATAAGGTGACTATAATTTTTATCCCCATTTAGAATTCTAGTGGAGTGTTAGATCGTTTGATGTCTATGTGGACTTAATTGACCCTTAACTTACCTTTGTAAGTAAAAAATAATGATAATATATTATTTATTAGCATAAGGTTAAAACCTCATGAAAATAAATAATAAATTTATATTTTTTAATACATATCAATGATTTAAATGTCTTTCAGGATGGTTGGACCCATTGGTTACAATGGTCACATTACTTCACATTACACTATAAATAGGTTTTTGCCCCTATTATGAAATATTATGAATTGGTAAATTCATATTTACATGTGGAAAATATTAAGAAGGGATTTGTGAAGATTATTTGAGAAGTGATAAGATTAAAATAGTTGTATTGGAGTGATATATGTTCTCAATTATTTAATATCAACTACTATGAGTTTTTTACTTCAATTGAAGGTTTTCCCACCTAATTATTTGTGGTATGTGATATTGATATGTGTAATATTTTCTTACTAACCATATATATATATATATATATATATATATATATATATATATATATATATATATATATATGTATATGTATATATATATATATATATGTATATGTATATATATATATACACACACACATATATATACACACATATATATATATATACATATATATATATATATATACATATATATATATATATATATACATATACATATATACATATATAGATATACATATATACATATACACATATACATATATATATATATATACACATACATATATATATATATATACACACACATTACATATACATATATATATATATATATATCATTGCATACTTATTATATTTAATTTTGTATTATATTCTATCAACTATGATCAATGTAAAAGTATATAAATATATAACATGATAAGTGTATGAATATGACCTCAGTTTATGCATTTAGAAAGGTGTTGCTTATGTGTAAATAGTGCCATATGTTTGTATGAAAATGTATCATATGTAACATGTATGGCATAGATCCCACTCATATATATTATTATTATAATGTGCATATAAAATGGATATGTATTTTACCATGTAAATTCATAATAAAATCATTAAACTATGTGTACTAGAAATACATGTCATACAAATGTCCTAGTTTTGTATTTTTTAAATATTTCATTTATTTAGATTTGTTTTATTTTTTAAATGTATACATACATACATACATAAAATTTTTGAATTATGTTCTTGATAACCTATAATTCCATTGATGAGATGATGATGTGCAAGTTATTGATAAACTTGACAAATTATCACACACCATGAGATTGTATTAATATGTGTAACATTATCTGAATCAGAGAAATAATCATGATTTTAAAATGACCAACATCTTAATTATAGTCATCATGATCATGTAATCACTATGTATATATAGTATAAATATTAATATATGGAATCCACTATATGTTAAGAAAACATAATGGCATTTATTGTGGAAAATGATAATAAGATGCATGTAAAAATATTATAGAATGTGACAGACTATGTAACCTATATTGAGAATTAATAGATCATTGATGTAATAGGAGTTATAAGATTGGTTTGTTATGAAAATAAATCACCTATCTCTAATTTTCCTTCATAGAATGAATCTACATAGGTATTATAATAGGATTTTGTGGAGGTTGATGAGGAAATGTCTCAAGATGAAAGAGACACTCATATGGAACACATAGAGCATTAATCACTCAGTTACTATATATATCATTAAATTATCAATATATCAACGATTTTATTTCACATATATATTATGTATCCATAGAAACCCTAATAACATAAAAAAAACTAATTAGTAATAGATTTAGACCATACCATAAAAGGTAACACCATGCCCTTAAGAGGGTTTTGTTATTTTAAATGGGTCCTTTTATTATAGTACTCATACCCATGAAGTCTCTATGTGTTGTGCCATAAAATTTGTAATTAGGCAAAAAATGTTAATATAGATCCAAATGACTTTAGTTATAGCTCATGTAACACAGAGGTTAGTATTGTATGTTCTAAATTGGTTAATCTGTGCATTCATGATCAATTAATTCACATACATGGTACACAACACACATGTTTTTCCTAATCCAACTCTCTTTTTTTGTATATATAAATATAAAAAATCCATCATATTTTACAATTCTATTTTCTATATATATTTTCATTTTCTATTACAATATCTCTTTAACACATTCAATATTCCACCTTATCCCTCTTTATCAAGTTCTTTTACTATTATTATTTCTTATCTTATTATTATTATTATTATTATTATTATAATATTTTGTTATTCTTATTCTTCTTCTTCTTCTTCTTCTTCTTATTATTATTATTATTATTATTATTATTATTATTATTATTATTATTATTATTATTATTATTATTATTATTATTATTATTATTATTATTATTATTATTATTATTATTATTATTATTATTATTATTATTGTACTAATGTTCTCTTCCACACCATTTACATCATCAGATAACCTTGTGAATCTGAAGGTTACATCTCTTCAATTTTAATAGCTTTTAGTAGGCATTGGTTTATACTTCTTACCCTTATTAATTACCAATTAGAGTATATATGCATTTTCATTATATAAAATATTCTTTATTATTCATCCAAGTGTCTCTAACATTTTAGGAATATATGTACAATATCACACTTCCATTGATATATAATTTTACATTGTGTTGTAATGCAATATGATTTTATACTCTTAAAAATATATTCTTGATCTTAAAAAGGTGTTGAATGATCTTTACAACATTTACCCAACCTTTATAAAATTTTCTCATATTGAGACATACTTGAATATTAATAATAATAATTTAAAATAATACATATACAAAATATAACTAGGGTTTGAAATCCTACACGCATCCAACCATCGTAGCCATGACGAAGGGCACGCGCATAGACTTCTAGGTGTGGTTGGCATAGAGAGGGGTGGAGGTGGTGGATTGTTGAAGGCCACTCCTACAGAGGCATGGCTGTGGGAGACGTTGGCCATGAAAATGGACCCAAGGGAATTTAATCGTAAGGTGGTTGTCAAAGCTGTGAAACGTAACCAGGGCGCAAAACATGGATCCCAAAAGCGGGGCGTGGAACTAGCTGAACAATGTGGTTTTGGTGTTTGACAAGGGGAATTTGCTGGTGTAAGGATGCCAAGGCTATGGGTAGTGTGATTTTAGGGTTTGAGGGCATGGTGGAGCACATCCTTTTTCTAGACATGGCTATGGTCATCATTATTGCTAGATCTGACAGTGTCTCTACCAAATTAAAGGGACAGAGAAACTAAAGGTATTTTGTGGAATTTTAATGTCTCGATAAATGCTTGTGTGTCATTATTGCAATGGCAAACTACATTATTGGCCAGGGTGGAATGCTAAAGATATATATATTTTAGCATTCTTTACCTTATGTTGTAAGTTCTTTGAGGTTTCAGGTCCTTGTAAAACTTGGGTACTTTTATTAGACTATGTTTGTGGTTTTAGGTCTCTGTAAAACCTAATTTTGATACTGCTCTACAGTAGGTTTTAGGACCGCTTATCCTGGTGGTTATTAATGTTTTATCTTTCTTGATTCTATTAAAGGGTTTTGGGGTCCCTTCAAAACCTGCTTTTACCGTAATCTAAAACTATGATGCCATAACCTCACCTCATGATGCTTTATAGTGGTTGTTGACATAATTACTTAGCAAGATTATCTTGGCCCTAATTGACATATGACTACTTACTACAGCTCATTAATCTGATTTAGATGTTATGATTATGATACCATGATTTATTGGTTATGACTAATTTGTCATTACAATAGATGTATATTCTTATTTCAGTTATGACATAATTATTATTATGTTCATATTAGATTTTATTGTTATTTGATACATATCCCTTGATTAGATATGGTTGATGTTCTATTCAGTGGTTTTAGGAATAAGTTGAGTGAGTTAGGCTCGATGGTGAATTTAGGCCACTGTAAAATAACAAGAAAGGTTTATGATTAGTTAGGATTGATACCTATGGGTGAAATGGCATGTGATAGTTTAAATCCATTGGTTGTATCAAGTATTTATTTATTATGGTTGATTCATATTTTATTGTCTTTATTTAGTTTTTTGTGATTTTTGATCTATGTCATCATTACATGCTTTAAATAATTTGCTAATTTATTCCTTACGTAGAATCAATGATTTATCAATTCATTGTTGTTTTTCCCTATTTGTGTCATCTGTCTGGATTTAATTTTTGTGTGTGATTACATGTGGGGTGTATTTAATGTTATTAAGTCATCCTTGGTTGGTTTTTCCTTCAAACCCTTTTTGGTGGCTTAGAACCATTAGGGTTGGACCTCCCCAATGCATGTTTATTTGTCTATTTGACCTTAGCTATGGCATGTTAATGTAGTGGCTTCCTTTGGTGTGGTTAGACCTCAATATTAGACATTTGACTTTAATATACATATTATGGATGTTATTTCATTTAAATGTTTGGATCTTGTGTTAATGATGACCTAGCTACTTCATGGGTTTTAACCTAGAAAAAATGACATTATAAAATTTTGAAGGGTCATTAATACTTGGAAAAACATTGATGGAGGTAGTTTTTATTTTTATTGTTTTTCTAATGCATTGAAGTATTCCAAATGCATTCATTTTTGGGAAAAACTCATACTGAGGCATGAAGCTCAAGCCTTGGGACAAACTCTAGGTGAGAAACATATGCATGATGAGTTTTTCTAGGAGAATATTTTTATGGAAAACCCATGGAATTATGCCTATGCATTTGGAATTAAATAAAATCTAGGATTGGATATGGATGAATGTCATGAGTCCTTAATGGTGTGTAGGAATAATATGGTGGGAAAGGAAAAGATCAATCAAATGAGTAACTTAGCCTCCTGCCAATCTATATTTTTCCTATAAGTAAGTGATGTCCTTGAATTTTATATTGATGAGGATGATGTTATAGGTTTATTTTTGTTTATAGATTTTTGATATGACATAAATGAACCATATGGGTTCATGGTGAAGTCAAGAGACTTCACAATGGAGCTGTATTATGTATAAATTGATTAAAATCAAGTATGCCCTATTTATGACCTATTGGGTTGTTTGGGCATTGTATTTATGCTGTGATTGAGTCACCCTTATTGGGTTTAATGAAAAATTACATGTGAAATGATTTTTAATTAAAAATGGCTATAGGGTTGTGATCTATACTAGTTAAAATTAGATCCCTATTAGGCAGGGTATAGTTGAATATTATTTTTAATCAGTTTAAACCCTTATGGGAAATTGTAAGTTATTATTGTGGTTTTGTTCATTATCAAATCTTGGTTAGATTTTATGATTTCTCATTGTGTTTTATACTTAGATGTAGTGGCATCTAATAGTATGCCTTATGCTTATTGTCACCCTAGATGGGATGGCAAATCTATTATTATTTCCCTTTCACAATTTAGTGTAGTTAGGGTGTCTTAATTAATCCCAACTATGTTAATTTATATATTGGATTATGATTTCAATGTTTGAGTGTTATGTTGATTTCATATGAATTATGAAGGCTATTATAGTTGTTTTAAAATTCAAATTTTACCCTTTTTTGATTTTATGGGCTATCACCTATGCTTAAACATTAGTTTGTTATTGTCTTATATTTTACCCCTTTCGTGGTCATGTTGTGGGTGCATATATTGTTTATTATTGGTAATGTCATTTATAATTTTTATAGACCAAGAGATAATGGTGTGAACCCCATCAATTTATTTTATCATTTTAGATATTTTTGGGATGTTTGCTAATGATTTGGGGTTTCGCTATTGGCTATACCTATTCATGATTAGAGATTATTTACTACACCTTCTTGGACTCATCTGTAGTTTATTAAACATTATCTTGAATTTTTATTCCCATTTTAATATGTTGGTATTGGATTAATATATTAATATCTTTGAGTTGTTTTCTATTTAGGATAATTTATGTACATTAGAGGTTGCATGAGAAATTCTAGACAATGAAAATAGAGCTTGACATTTCAAGCATTAAAGCTCAAAATTCATGGATTTAGATTTATCAGCAAATCCACTTCACTTGTTTGATGAAGATAATAGTAGGTTGGGCATGACATTTTATGTTTCCTTTGGTGAATGTCTCATTTCTTGACTTGTAAGAAACTTTGGTATTAAAAGTCTATTATCTACTTTTAGTGATGGTTAATTTGTTGAATCTATTGTCTATTGTCATTTACTTTTGAGGTTGATTTATTATTTACTTGACTATTGTGAAGTGGAACATGGCTCAGTGTCACTTTTATGCTCATAATTTTTTGGTAAAATATAGATGCCATATTCCACCACCTAACTGATGGTTTGGGAGGTCAGGGCCACTAATGGATGGGCTCATCAAACTAGACCTCTAAGTTTTGGTATCATGCAAATTGAGTACTCATCTCCTATTGATTTGGATATTTGATCTTGTGGATTTGTTTTTTCTAGTGTGTTTAGATTATAGTATACTTGCAGATGTTTTGAGTTGATCTCAGTGGTTCTCATTGATGAAATTAATTATTATGATTATTCCATGAATCTTGTATCATAGATTATGGTGTAGAAGCAATATCATGTTAATACTTTGAATTTGACTTGCATATATGTTGATGCATACCACAATATATTTTATCATCATGATGAATGGGTATCAAATATCCATTGAATATGTAGTTGTTTCACCTTATGTAATTATAATCCTTCATTCCTATTATATGTTTGTAACATTTGTACTCTTGTAATTACATTGTGGAATTAATATTCAAGTTAGAAGCTTATTATTTTCTATTATTAATTAGTGATTCATGAATTGGGAATGAACAATATTGTTTGATGGTTTATAATCCTTATTGGTTCTTATTTAGGAATATTTTATCCTTTCATTTTGGCATGTTGAATTATATAATATTGATGTTTTTACTCTTATTCAATTTTGGATATGGGGAGTGTTGACCATTTTGAACACAAGTTAGAATGAGTCAACCCTATATTTTTTAAAAAATGATATAGAGGTCTATCATAATTTAATATGGTGTTTCATGGTTTAATTTATGTAATTTAATGTCTTATTAGCATTGGCCATAGTCTAATTTAGTCCTTATGTCATTTTGAGTCACTTAGGGGTCATATATGGGTCATTAATGAGGATGATACAAAATTAATAGGTGTACATGTATTATAAAATTATTTACAACGTCCAATATGCTATATTCCTTATCATGGATGTGAATACTAACTAAAACTTGTAGGTTCTTAATTGAAAATCAAGAAAATAAGTGAAAGAGAGGGATTTTTGTAATTATACATCCTATGAGAGAGAATGCCACATGGGATAAGAGCATGAATTGACCCCTCAACTTATTTTAATCCATTTATATTATTTATATTATTTTTATGTGCCAAAAATTTGCTAAAACCATTCTATCTCTCAATTTCTTCATTAGGCAAATGAAACTAGTTAGCACATTTCTTCTTGGTACAGCTAGTAGGAAGACTTCCAGGTCAAATAATATTGTTGTTGGATATTAAAATTGGTAAAATTAAAATTAATTTTATGATTTAAAGTATTATATTCCTATGTTTTATGAACCATTTCCAAGAAGTTGACTATCTTGTTTTACTAGAAATCCCCACACCCTATAGGTTTTTCTCCTATATGAGCTAGTTTATACAATCTAGTTGGTGATGCTTATTCCATATTATGTGTAATACTTACTCCCATAATTAAAATAATTTTATACATGTTTGAATATTATTTCATGACCTAAATAGTTCAAGTTTTCAAGTTTATGTTACTAGTGGACTTGTGGTCAGTTTTCAACACTTGAAAAAGGGTTCTTTCTCTATAGTGGTTTCAAATGAGAGTGATGTGTATATTTTAATGTTTTAAATGTATTTATTATTACATATCCTTAAAATAAAAATCTCACAACCTAACATAATGAAGGATGAAGTGTAAATGTGATACATAGTCAGCTTTTTATAAGTTTCAATCTATAGTCATGGTGTATTAAAGAGTGAGAACGTTCATGGAAGGTATATGAAGAGTCTAAAGTTGATTAAAATCTTATTTTAGAACTAAAAATAAAATAAGGTCCACTAAAATGATAAATATGGTCTGTAATAGTCAATTCTCATATATACATAGTTATACACCATGAATGCACACCTACAGGAGGTCAACCAAATTGGAATGGAGATGTTGAATTTTTTTTAAAGTTATTAAATATTATGAGGATTAATTTGGTAATATTAATATATTTTACTACTGTCTACAAGGACATTTTCCATGCATATATCCCATCTCCACACTCACTACCCTATATGCAAAAATGCACACCTACAAGTGGCACCAACAAAGACTTGGGTTTGTTCATAAGGTTTTTATAACATGGATTAAGGCCATAATAAAGTTATAAGAATATGTATATGCCTTGAGAACCAATTATGAAGTCATATTATATGCACATTATCTTTATTCATAGTCACTACCTACATATTAAGATGCCCACCTACATGTGATCTTACATAGAAACCTGAGCATGGCCATGAAAGAGTTTGACATGATTTAAAATCGTCATGAAGTTTGTATAGTATGAATATGATATTATAGTCATGTTTGAGGCCAAAATTGGAATTCAAGTTGGAATAACTCATGTCCAAGTAAACTAATTTTAGTTCAAGGATAAGTTTCCCTAAAACCCCAAAATAGAGGCCTAATGAGTTTTGGTGATGTTATATAATAGTGTTGTATGGGTATTGATTAATCCAAGTGAACCCATATTGTATCATTCAAATAGGAATATAACCTTAACAAAATGAGTGATTGTGTGACTAAATAAAAGTGATGTTTGAAATCTTCCAAGTTGCACATTTGTTCACAGAAGTTTGATAGTGTTTTCTAAAGTATTTCAAGTTCCAAGTGAATTGATTATCCAAAGATAATAAGGTAAAAGAATGAATTCATGTTAAGTGGTATGGTTGAGTTTATATGGAAATAATTTCATCAAGAAGGAGCTGAAATGTGAGGCATGCATCATCACCTATAGGTGCCTTGCCCTTAGAGTATCCACTTACAGCCTGACTGTAGATGCTCATAAAGATCATAAAGTAAACCTTAGGCATACTAAGTATGAAAACACAAATAATTTTTAAGGGAAGATATTTAAAAGACTCCATATGATCCAAGGGTGTTAAAACTGATTTTTCAATGGTTCATAAACACCTATATGACTCCCATTTTGCTCTAAGATAGTCAACTATAGTTCACTATGGTATAACAATGACTTATGAGCATGACTAGTATTTAAGTTGGCCTCACTCAAAGAATGATATGAATAATTATAATTGTTATATGATTATATATAACCTAAATAATTTATTGTGTCATTGAATAAAAAATATAATAGGTAGAGTTCACCTATAGGTAGGATAAACATAGTCAACACTTGTACCCAATCAAAGACTGAGGTGTATGTTGAAGTGTTTGGTAAGGATTGGGCTGTAAGTATGATTGGATAAACTTCACCATTTATATAATAAAATTTTGAGACCCTCATATATTATAAAAAATCATTAGTGAATCCCTACACAACAACCTACAACTGATGCTCAAAACCCTGCACATAGTGAGATATTTGGTAGTCTGCTTAGAGGTTTTGAGATCTTTGGAGGATCAAATGGTATGGTCAAGCTATAAAAACTTTCATAGAGTATATATATGACTTTGATAATACATTAATATCATCCTTTAGTCTATATAAATAGTGGAAGTTCCCTTTATTTTATCTCAGATAGAGGGCACTCCCCAAAGATGTAGGTCTATAGGTTTAGAGGGAAAATGATGAAATGGTGAGCTAGAGATAGATGGGGACTTGAATAAGTATGTTAAGAGTTATATAACACTTTCAAAAAGATGAAAAAACCTATCACATAGGTGATAAACATGTCAAGGTGTCATAAACCCATGAGCATATAGACAAACCTATTAGGTCTTGATTAGGACTAGTGCCTAATAGGGTCCAAACTTCACTTATAGGTATAAAATAACATTATAAATCCTTGGAAAAAATAAGTGAGGAGTTATAAAATGTTTTAAAGCTATTTTAGTGAATATAATACTATAGGTAAGATATTTATTGGCTCAAACCACATTAGGCCTACACGGAATGAAGAGAAAATATTGCGAGGGCAACTTTGATAGATCACATATACTTAGAGGATTTTCATGGAGTCTTAAGAGTGGGTGAATCATTGAGGAGGCCCTAAACATTGGTTTTTTTATTTTTTTTTACAATTCCAATGTCAGACCTATATGAATAATCTCTAGAGGGCAAAAATAACCCTAAACTCTCTAAAACTCTTGGTAGCAACCCAATTAGGAAGATGAAGTAAGAAAGGAATCTAGAGGGAATAGAATTGATTAGGAGATGATTGGAAGTTGTATAGGACTCTCCAAGGTTCTACCCCATTAACTTGAGTTTTAACTTATTTATACACACAAGGAAGAAAACAGATTTCTTTGACATTTTATCATGTTATTCAAGTTCAAGGGATACTCAAAGGATGAATGTAACTTTTGGAGATATGTTGGGACCTAAGATAACCCTTAATTTCTATTTAACTAATCAAAAAATATAAAAAATTTCTTTGTAAGGGTCATCATCTCAGCCACTCAAAACTAGCATAGTGCACAAGTTAGTGAGAAGGTGAAAGATTCATGTGGGAAAATTTTTAACATATATTTTAGTAATATAAAGCCATGAAGGATCATTATAGGTGTCATAAACTCCTTTTTATATATTTTTTTTGAAAACTGATGGCAACTTGGTGTCAAGTGTGCAAGGTGAGTGAAAGAGGAGTTATTTGGACTATAAGCAATGATAACTCATGTCCAAAAGAATATTGATGATTATGGACACCTCCAATGAATTTTGGATAGTATATAAAACCCATTAATATTTTATAAATCATCTCACCTATCCCTAGTCTCCTATGAGACATTTTAAAAGGGCCAAATGAAAGGCAATTTTTTGAGCAAGCAATTGAAGATCTTATGCCACATTTCAAGAGTTTCATATTTTGGGGAACATTTTTCCATGTATACATTACATGGTATATTTAATATTAATCTCTCCTTCATGTGTAACTCCTTTTCTCAGCATGACACATGTCCTAGTGACTCTCAAACTTCCTTCTCTTCTCTTCTCTTCTCTCTCTAATTCTATAAGTAGTAGCCATTTAGGCTCTTGTAAATTAATACCACACCCTATATGGAAAATACCTATTGGTTTTGAAATTGTAATTTGCATTATAAAAATAAATTAAATATAGTTTTATTTCATATCTCATCTTTTCAAAGTGTGTGAAGAGATGTATATTGAATATTTAAGACATATATATCCATCCTTGCTTTCTTTAAATCCATACATGTTTGATGAAAGTGAATCCACTCTAGCAGGTCATATTAAGTGTTTTTAAGTATATGGATATATTATCAAGTGTACAATGAATATTAATATCTATAGCTTATCTATGGTTTTACCTACCTCGGATATTCTTCATACATATCACTTTCATATTAAAATACTAATGCTAGAGCATTCTAGGACATTCAAACTAGTGTTGTAGGCCTTGTCTCTTAGTGAAATAACTATTATTTTCTTGTGGAAACCATTATTGTGTATCACCCCCTTAAATTAATTTATTTTCATGCAAACTTCTATCCCTTTTACCACAAATAAATAGGTATTTAAGTGATAAGCACTTCAAGGCATATTCAAGGAGATATCCCTTAAACGTAGAGATCTACTTCTACTATAGGTAAACCCACATACCTATAAGTATTCCCATGTTTCCAAAATATAGAGGATTTCTGAACACTCTCCACTAGGGTGAAATATTTTGTGCTAATATTTATGACACACTCGGTGGGACAAGGTCCAAAAGAATGGAAAGATTATTGGTGTATCTTTCCTCTTATCAAGTTTTGGAAGTAAGAAAGATAACAACCATGGCAACTCTTAAAAATAAATATTATATTTGTAAGTAGCCTAGGTATCTCTTATTGAAGGTTTTTTTTATTAATTATTGTGTTTTCATTAACCTATAAGGTTGATATGAATGACTATGGTTAATATCCCTACTATGAACCTCCCTATCAGTCTTGCTATGAATAACATTATATTCCTCAATAGTACTAACACAATGGATACCAATCATATGAGCCATGGTATCCCTATGGTCCTCCATTTCCCTCTCCACATAGATGTCATGTTATTGGATAGCCTTATGAGGAAGGTTACCGAGAAACATATCAAAAAATGCCTCTATATCAGTCATAATATGATCCCTACCAACCATATTATAATGTTTATCAACCTCAAGAGGATATTTATCAATATTTTAATAAATAATTATATGATCCCATTTAATTTATACAAAGATACTATAAGACAAGATTTGAATTCCTACAAACTCAAATCCAATAATGTAGAGTTGGCCTTAACCCCCATCATTACCCTCCTCCTCCTCCATCAACCTCATCTCATGTCAAATAGTTCTTGGAACTCCTACCAAAGTTGAAAATAATGAAGATAATATTGGTACATGGTATAATGAGTTTTATTTACTTCATAATCATCTCATGTAATGGTTAAGAGGTATTGACCAAAGTTATGTGCATGTATTAGAGGTAGTTGAAGGGAAAGAAGGAAATTAATGGGGTATCAAAGAATAAATAAACATGGAAAATAAGTGCCTTCAATGCTCAATAGATAGGTTAAGGATGTGGGAAGACAAATAAATTAATAATGAGCATTATTCTATTGAATATCCGCAAGGAATATATTGGCAAGGTGTAACTTTTGTTAAAGTAGGCATTTCTCTTTTTAGCAAACCTAAATTGTCACTTCCCCATGATCTTGCTAGTAGATTTCTCTTTATTAAATCTATTCATATGACCTTCATCACACATAAATATTCACCTCTAACTCATGATCCTAACCATAAGCCTTTCACCTCACCCCTTCTTAAAAAAGAGCCTATTTTTATGGAAGCAAATGGAGAGGAAATAGCTCAAGTTATAGCTAATCAAGAAGATGTTATGAGTAACTATGAAGAGGAAATCACCATAGGGTATCCCCTTGATGAACACAAGTGAAAATCTACCTTCTTAAATGAAAATAAACATATTGAATATTCTTTTGTAGATATACATGAGGAATGTGGCCAAGAATTGAAGGAGGAAGTGTTTGATAAGGACTCCATACTTGTTGTCTATGATGAAGAAGATATTGAACATGATGGTCATGAGAAGGATGAATTATGGAATAAATTTCATGTCATAATTCAAGAGTTTGAAAAAAATTATGATTCAAATTATTATCCTAAGGGTTATACACCTGATCATGAGGTTGGGTATGTTATCAAAAATGAAGGTGAACTTCAAGTCATTCCTCAAGAGATTATAGTCCTAGAAGAGTCTCATGACACCAAAGTAGAAATTACACTACTTAAAGAGTAATTCATACCTCAGCCTCATGTTAAACCACACTTAGATGCACTGGAACATAAATAAGACTAGTTTGATGACTTCATACATCAAGAAGATAAGGTTGAAGAGGTGGTGGTTCTAGATGACAAGGAGAGTAAAAAAGATTGGCAACATCAAATGGAAATTTTTCAAAATATTGAACTTTTCTAAGTTTAGGGACAAGTGCATGAGAAGTTAGAGAAAGAGTTTTCCATGGAGGATAATGTCCAAGATTGGGTAGACTATGTAGAGCTCCTTGATGATATTAAATAACTTGCAGCTGAGAAGAGACCTAATCTTATTAATAGCACCATGAATACCAAAAAGGTATGTCTTATTGAGCCACCATTGGAAGTTGTAATTTAGGATTCCTATAATAAAGTTGAGGTTATTTAGATGCAATAAGAGTTAATTTCCATAGCTAACCTGGTTGTATCTATTTTGTTTTCATTGAACATCATTCCAATAAAGTTAGAAAACACTATGAATGAGATGGAGGCATCAATACAAGGGACCAAGAAATAACACGCATCATTCATTATTTCATTTCATGGATAAAAATAGGTTTCAAATTTTCCCTTTGATCTAGGAGGAAGTGTTAATTTTAGGTTAGTTTTTATTTGAGTTAGTTAGTCTAGTTTGTTGTGTGTGTTCCATAAGTGCTCATGAAGCACAAGTGTGTGTTTTCTTTTTTTTTTTTAACTTTGTCTCTTTCTATTATTGTTTTTATATTGTTTAGTGTGTTTTCAAAGGAAATTTTAGTGTCATATCTATGCATATGTGACTCCATATCCCAATGCATGGGAAAAGGCTATTGGTCTTGGGCATAACAAGCATACCACCCTTGGAAATCATAAATAATGTTGATTGTTTTGATAACAATTCAAAATGACTCAACCCCTTATAGTCCAAAACTTGATATAGGGGTCTATTATAATGTCATAGGGTGTCTCATGGTTCAATTAATGTAATTTAGTGTCTTATTAGCCTTGGTCATGTTAGAGGTAAAATCATTGAGAGGGGGTGAATTAGTGAGTTGAGATATTTCAACTTCAGTTCTAATCCTTCCAAAGTCTTAATAAATTAATACATATATTCATGAGGCATAGACATTAATAAGAAATACAATGGAAAATCAATCACATAACACATGAAATTTGTGGAAACCCTCTTGGGGAATAAAACCCACTAGAACCTATAAATGGACTACTATATTTTAATAAAAAGATATGATTTAGACCATCTAAAAATGATTAAGGAACTACTATTATTGATTATACTGAGACTAAAATACCACAAAGAGCTACCACACCTATCTAGCTAAGTTACCACAACAACTAGATCTTTATCAAGTTTCAAATTACAAGGAGGTTGATACCCCCTTAGATGTTGAGCTACCAAAATAACACCTATGAACACATCTCCTCAACAATGATTTCTTACCAAACTGATGGAGATATAAATTATAGCATCTCTCTTCAACTCTACATACTCAATGCATCCAAAAACAAATTTTGTACCACTCTACACTTCTTAGAAAATAATGTATCACTGAAAAAATCCCTATTAATCAAAGCACATTACATACTTAAACCAACACACAATGATCAATTAGGACACATTACATATCCCAATTATCCCCACTCTTCAACCCTTCACTCACACTCACTTTAGCACACCTAAAACAACTGTATTATAATAATAGTAACATGAATAGATGGTGATCCACATAGTCCACACTCTAATTGGACTCTCAAATCAACCACCAAGTTCATATATTCTTCACCTTGCCTTCGCTCACAATATACTATCTCAAACAAGATCTTAAGCAACTTGTTCATTCTACCTCCTCTAGGCTCATTAGGTCCACTAATATGTATATCCTCCTATACTAGCTTAATCATAAAAACATGTTTAATAATCTTTTCTCTTTTATTGTCCTCACTGACCTATACCTTATCTTTTAAAGTTTGTTACCTTCACTTGGTTCCACATTCACACTCCCTCTTCCAAGTCTTACAAGTCTAGAAATCACCATCTTTGATTTCACTATTTATAAAGCATTCATGATCATCATCATCTTGGTTGGACATTAGTCATATCTTATCCCTTAATACATTTATCATATGAAGACATAGCTCAATACAATCTTCATAGGTTATCCATAACAATTATGGATCACCCTTAAGCAACTACGCCTTTTAATAGGGCCCTTATAGCTCTTAGAGGTCTCACGAAGACCTATTCACCCATTTAGCACTTCATCAATCAAAATAATAATATGTGACCACTTTAAATTACATGAGTCCACTCCTTATGGACCTTTTAACATCTTAAAATGATCAAAATCATCATTTCTAACCTCTGTGTATTCTCAAACAACTCAAATACTAACCTGGTATATAAGAACATTATGAAAAAATGCACAATCAACTTATTAGCCTTTGTTCATACAAAATATCAATTTGTCAAACCTCCAAAGACCATACATAGCATCCTCATGGAGATGGAGTCTAAAACACTCCAAAATAACTAAGTCATCATGAGATATCAAAACAAAATTAACGCAGGCTCAAACATCCTTCTTGGATCACTTGCAGAATAGAGTCAAACACATAGTCATCTTTAGACTTTAATATCTCTAATTTCACTCACTTCTAGATCTTCAAATTAGGTTTAATTAATGTGCCATGGAGTCTTCTTCATCTTTCCTTTTTACTATATGGTCAAATTTTATCTAGATTGAAAGATATGACACAAAAACTATACATTGATTTTGCCCTTTTTAAATTTAAATATTTAAATATCAACAAGCACAGTTAAACTTTAGAAAAAAAGATTGCATCTCATTTCCTCACTGCTTAGATCAAATACACACTATTTATCTCTTCCTAACATTAATATATATGTGCCAATGCTCAAACATTAAACCTTAGTCACTTTGACCTTATCTCATGCACCCTTCCAACTTTGACTTAATATGCATTGGTGATCTATGCAAATCAACCAGGTCTTTAACTAATAACTCTCACTATTAGATCAATCTTTATGAACACATGATCACCATTGATATTTATCCTTTAACTTTTGTCAGCCATTAAATAATGTGCACTTATTAACATCTCACTATTTCTTGACTCTTGGATCAAATTCACTCTGTCAATCTCCTTGATACTTGATCAAACTTTACCCATTACATATTTGAGAAAGTATTAGAACCATGTTTATCTTCATGAGTAACCAATTTTGAACCTTAATAACATCTTCTACACTTATATGCATGATCTCAAATCTGGACCATATGATGTCCTTACATAAGAAAATCCATCCATATAAAAATATGATCTTGGAACACACACATGTGAGAGATATGCCATTATCAACATGTTCACTCATAATTTTCTTCCACAAAGCCAACTATGTCTGAACCTTCCTAGAAGACCAACTTTGCTCATACATATCTTTTGACACGTATCATCACATGATCTAAATTTTAGTAGAAATAAACTAGGCTAAAAAATGGACAAACCCATATGATCAACTTCTCTTGAAACATCCACACATGCAAAATATATCTATATCAAAATGCTTACTCAGATATTTATTATCTCATGCATATCTTTTGATGTGCATCATCACATGATCTAAATTTTAGTAAAAATCAATTAGGATAAAAATAAACAAACCGATATGATTAACTTCTCCTAAAACATACACATGTGCAAAATATATTTATATGAAAATGCTTACTCATATATTTATTACCTCATGCAAATTTGGCTAAGTATGGGAAACACTATCAAAATGCCTGGGATCCTAACTTTTCCCTTCCTTATCATTTGTCGTGCTTAGTCAAATGATATAAATATTAGTGCATAAAAACAAGGCACAAAAAATAATAAACACATATGATCATTTTACCTTGACATCTCCACTCATGTGAATGTTGACCTCATCAACATGCTTACTCATCTATGCTTGATCCCTTTTGCAAATTTGGCTAAGTATGAGAGATTAGTAAATTCTATTTGAGTAGCCAACTTTGCATCCTCATATATTCAACTATGCTTCATCACATGACTTCAGATCTAGTGCATAATAGTTAGGGACTAATGTGATCACAACCATATGACCAAATCCACTTTACTCATTCCCATATGGTAATGGTGATGTCATCAAAATTCCTACTCATATTTTTTACCAATAGACCCAAAATGTCTAGATGACAACAATGATCAACCAGATGAAACCACTTGTGCACATAATAACTCAAAGCTTAGAAAAAATATTAGGGAAATTTTTTACATGCTCAATATTCCATATTCATCCTTGAACATCTATAACCATGCCAAAACAAAAGATCAACCCATAATACTTTAAACACACTAGGACAAACATATTACACACTTTGTCATTATCACATAGATTATTAAGGAACTTCATCCACTCACTAGGATATCTCCATGAAATAACCATGACATCATTATAAATACTCTAATAATCTCCCCCTTTGTCATTGATATCAACAATCATCATATATAGCAATATATAGCTCACCTTCTCTCTCTTCAAGCACTCTCATAATAAGAACTTTCTCCCCCTTTGACACAATGACAAAGTGGGCACAAAATAATATTAAGCACATATAAAAACCATAAATATTAAAGGACCATATTATATATATGATACAAACTCCCCTTTATCTTGAGCCTACCTTTTATTGCCTTGACAAACTTCCTTTTGCTCCATGCCAACATTCTCTTCAATCAAGAACTGTAGTTAATGAATAAAGGACATGAAAAACCATATAAATCTGATGGAACACATCACAAAATATATAATAGGGACTCCCCCTAGGAACTTTGAGCAATTACACATTTTGATCATCTTCAGATCTCCACATACCATGAAGAACCACCATATATGCTAACTAGCCTTCTTTCTCAAGCTACTACAAGGACCACCAATAGAACTTCATGAAACTCATCAAGAAAAAAACATGATCTCAACAAAATTTATAACTCACCTTGATATTCACATACTTACTCCTTTTTTAAAAATTGATAAAAAGCACTCTTCTTCAAACTAGACTTGTCTAGCCTCCTTATAACCCTACCTGGAACTTGAAGAGCCTACGTTTTTTAGTAGAGACAACTTTAGGACATAAAAATTCATATATATAAAAATATCATATTTCCTCTCAATCACACAAATTCACATCACCAAGCTCATCTTCTACAACATGCTTCCTTCATAAACCTACTAGCCAATTAGCCCTCCATATTGACAAAAACTTGAATAATTTGAGAACCACAAACCTTTAAATATCTATGAATCTTGATTTGACAACCCATTTGGCCCATTAAACCTATTAATAATCCTTAGATCTCAAATAACAAGTAAAACCACTTTTATAGCATATCACAAAACCCTAGAATCTCAAAATAAATAGGGTCAACAATCCTCTTTCTTGTCAATGTACACCTTTGAAAATTATTGAACACCTAGAGACACCAATCACACACTTTTGTACCAATATTTGAGCTTCCAAAACTTTGGAAACCCATAAATTTTATAACCCATTTTAGGCTTGATTGCCCTTAAGCCAAAAATTGAGAAAACTGAGAGCACTCAAAAAAGTTTAATTGGCACAAACATACCTCCAAACCACATAATCACTTGGAGAACATCACAAAGAAGTGTATACACATTTATAATAATAAAAATATTCTTGACATTGAATCAAACTCATTATTCCATCTATAACTATCCATTTTGATCCTGTACTACATTTCCTTACAAAATAAATGTAGCAAACTCATGAACTTGTTGTTCCCCCTTAGCTAATGAAATTTTAAGATAACCACAAGTCTCTGTTCAGATTATCAATATAATCTTGATCACACTAACTTTATTCTCCATTGAAATGAGTCTCTTAAGAAGCATAGGTAGAGACCTTCTCTATACCAAAATGCTCTACCATGGTGTGAAACTAAGAGTTGCCCATAACTCCACATATTCCTTATCCTCTTTTGTCATATGATATTTGTAGTTATTCTTATTATTCTTAGGATTAAGAGAAGAAACATTATCAACAACTACATCATTCTCCTTTTATTTTATAATTGGATTGATAATACATGGAGATAACAAAGATTCATGACATACATTTTCATCTATAGAATATTTCTTGCATCTTAGAACCTATTCATTAGGCACAAATAATTGATTTTATTTGAATGATACATGCTTAGAAATAATAGGATGTTCACTTGGATCCATACATACCTCAGGACTAGCCTCAACCAGTATCTGGGTGTTCTCTTTGAGCTTGATCTCTTCACTCACAACATGAGAAGACAATTAAATCCCTTGGCACTCTTCAAATTATGAAGCATTCTCTAACATAAAAAACACATTTCTTGGACCTACAGTCTCATCATGACTCAAATTTTTCACCTTTGGCTTCCATGTGTTAACATGCATTCTTTCTTGCACTCTAGGAGCCTAATTAAACCTATTCTATCTTGTAGACCTTTGCTTGTAGAACCTAGAAATGTGACCTCTCTATTCACAATTGTATCACACTATACCTTTTACAAGAAATGTATCTTGCCTTACCTTATATGGATAGAATATATAAATATGTCCATTCTTATGATAACTAAAAAAATAACGTCATTCTTATCTTTTGATAGATTTGAACTATGATCAATTTTTGGCCAAGAACTCCTATCATAGCTCCATGAATGTCGAAACTTGTTTAACTTCATTTTATAACCCTTAACTCTATGACCATACTTATTACATGTATAACAATGACCATGAAATAAAATAACATACCTTGAAACGTTTGGTTTTATAACAAACATTATTTCATTGCTCTTGATCTAATCTAACTTCTTTTGATCTTCTTCAATATTTTTTTAACTTGACAACAAATTGCCCATGCTCATCCATAAATGAACCTACCTTGGTTTCAAAGTTAATTATCTCATCCTCCTTAACTCTTAAAATTTAAATTGTAGCCATTAACTGACCTCTGGGAACATGGATACTCTCCTTATCACTCTTAGATTCTTAATCCATGCCATCCTTTATTATACATTCTTTTTCTATCAAACTTCCCTCAATATAATAGACTTGTGCTTCAAGACCTTTGATCATATTCCTCATTTTATTATTACATTTATTCTTCTCCTTTAGTTCACCACATGCACTCATGAACTCAACTTCTAGATCAAATTCTTCTTCCTTGCTATCCTATTCTCTACTGTAATGGAAAGCTTCTTTATCAAACATAATTTCCTTTTCTTTTAAATACAAACTTGTCTTGTCATCTACTAGCTAAACATTGAGATCATTGATAATATTCTCATCCTCTTTAGCATATATCTTCAAAATACATATATGTTATTCAAGTGCCTTGGTCACAACCTTCCAATATTGATTTTCCTGTTTCAACTTCTTAGCCATCTTTGTACCTACTTAGGATCACTTTCTAGCTATTAGGATTCATCCAAATGACCCACTCTAATACCAATTGTTAGAGGTACAATAACTAAGAGGGGGGTTGAGTAAGTGAGCCTAGATATTTCAACTTTAGTTCTAATACTTCAAAACTCTTAATTAGTCAATACATACATTCATGAGGCATACACATCATTCATAGCAATGAATAAGAAAGACAATGTAATATCAAGCACATAACACATGACATATGTGGGAAACCCTCTTGGGGAATAAAACCCACTAGAAATTGTAATTGTATTATTATCCTATAATAAAATGATCCAATTTATACCATCTATAAATGATAAAGGAACTACCATTCCTAATTTTAGTGAGACTACAATCCCACAAGGAAATACCACACCTGTCTGGCTAAGCTACCACCATAACTAGACCTTTAGTAAGTTTTACCTTGAAAGGAGATTGCTACCCCCTTAAATGTTGAGCTTCCATAATAACACCTATGAACACATCTCCTCAACACTGATTGCCTACCAATCTGATGGAGATACAAAGTATATCAATTCTCTTCAACTCTACATATTCAATGCATCCAAAGCCACCTTTTGGACCACTCTACACTTTTTAGCAAAAACTCTATCACCACAAAACTCCCTATTGATAAAATCACATTACATAATTAAAATAACACACAAATATCAATTAGGACACATTACATATCCCATTTATCCCCACTCTTCAACCCTTCACTCACACTCACTTCAACACACCTACAATAACTCTATCATAACAAGAGGACAATGACCATATGGTCATACACATAGTCTTCACTTTGATATATCTCTCAGATCAACCACTAGGCTCATACACTCCTCACCTTGCCTTTGCTCACAATATACTCTCTTAAACAACTTCTTGAGTAACTTGCTCATTCTACCTCCTCTAGGCTCATTAGGTCCACTAACCTATATGTCCTCCTACACCAGCTTAATTAAATAAGCATGTCTGATCCTATTCACTCTCTACTAGTCCTTACCAACTTATACCTTTTCTTTCAAAGGTTCTTACCTTAACTTGGATCCATATTTGCACTCCCTCTTCCATGTCTTATAAGTCTAGAAATCACCATATTTGATTTCACTATTTTTAGAGAATTCATGATCATCATCATCATCATCTTGGTTAACCATTAGGCATGTATTAACCCTTAATACATATATAAAATTAATAAATAACTCAATACAATCTTTAAATGTTGGCCATAGAAACTATGGGTCATCCTTAATAAGTTACACCTTTTAATAAGGCCCTTGTCGCTCCTATAGGTCTCATGAAGACCTATTCACCCATTTAACACTTCATCGATCAAAAAAGAACACATGACCAATTTAAAATACATGAGTCCACTCTTTATGTCCCCTTTGACATCCTAAAATGATCAAAATCATCTTTTCTCACATGTGCATAAGCTCAAACAACTCAAACATTGACCTAGTGTACAGTAACATTATGAACAAACACACAATCAACTTATTAACCTTTTGTTCATACAAAATATCAATTATTCAAACATATAAATACCAGAAAAAGCATCGTCATGGAGTCTAAAACACTCCCAAATTTCTAATTCATCATGAGACATCAAAATAACATCAACACAAGCTCAAACATCCTTCTCAAGTCACTCGTAGAACATAGTCAAACATATAGTCATCTTTAGAGATTAATATATTTGACTGTACAAACTTTCATAACTTCAAATTTGGTTCAATGGATGTGCCATGGAGTCCTCTTAATATTTTATTTTTACTATATGCTCAAATTTATTATATATCATAATATATGACTAAAAAACTAGACACTATTTTTTCCTTGTTAAATTCAAATATTTAAATGTCAACGATCACAATTAAACTCAGAACACTATGCTTGCATCTCATGTCCTTGCTACTCAGATAAAATACACACCATTGATCTCTTTTGAAATTTAACACATAGGTGCCAATGCTCAAATATTAAAAATTAGTGACTTTGACCTCATCTCATGCACCCTTACAATTTTGACATAATATGCACCATCGATCTGTATAGATCAACCAAGTCTTTAACTAGTAACACTCACTGTTAGATCGATCTTTACGATCATGCATTCACCATTGATATTTATCTTTCAACTTTTCTTAATTAGTAAAAAGCATTAACTTTTTTCCATCTCATTACTTCCTGACATCTTGGAGTAAACGTACTTCATCGATCTCCTTGAGACTTGCTAAAACTTTACCTCTTGCATATTTGAATATGGGAACCTTGTTTACTTATTTCAGTAGCCATTTTTTAACCTTACTTCTCCTGTGCTTAGATGCATGATGTCAAATTTAGACCATTTGATATCCTTACATAGGAGAATCCATCTATAGGACAATCTACTCCTAGAACCCACACATGTGTGAGATATGCCATCATCAAACATGTGCACAAATTGTTTTTCCTCAAAGCCAACTATGCTTGAACTTGCCTGGAAGGCCAAATTTTCTCATGCATATCTTTTGATGTGATTCATCACATGATCTAAATTTTAGTACAAATTAACTAGGCTCAAAATTGAAGAAACCCATACGATCAAATTCTCCTGAAATGTCCACATGTTTAAAATATATCTATATGAAAATGATTACTTGGTTATTACTTACCTCGTGCAATTTTTGCTAAGTATGGGAAAACACTATCAAAATGCCTAGAGGCACAAATTTTCCCTTGAGTATATTTTGTTACACTTAGTTGAATGATCTAAGAATTATCACATAAAAAATAGGCACAAAAATAAATAAACCCATATGATCATTTTTTCCTAACACCTCCACTCATGTGAATTGTAAACTCATCAACATACTTACTCGACTTTGCTTGAGCCTTTTTGCAAATTTTGCTAAGTAGGGGATCATAGTGAAATTTTCCTAAGTAGAAAAATTTTCATCCTCATTTATTTGATTGTGTTTCATCACATGACTTGCGATATGGAAAATAAAAACTAGGGACTAATGTGATCACAACCATATGACCAACTCCCCTTGACTCATTCCCACATGGTAATGATGATGTCATCAAACTGCCTACTTATATTTTCTAACACTAGACCCAAAATGTCTAGATGATAAAAATGATCAACCAAATGAAATCCACTCATGTACATAAGCACTCAAAACTTATAAAGAATCTTAAGGACCTTTTACACATGCTCAATATTCCATACTCATCCTTGAACATCTGTAACCATGCCAAAATAGAAGATCAACCAATAATACTTCAATCATACTAGGACAAACATATTTCACACTTTTTCATTGTCACATATATTATCAAGTCACTTCATCCACTCACCAAGATAACTCCATGACATCACCATGACATCATTTATAATACTCCAACAAGTCATAGTCCAATTAATTCCTTATGTCAATTTGAGTCATTTAGGGGTCATATATGGGTCATTAATGAGGATGGTATGGTTTTATTATGTTTAATGTGGTATAAAATTCCTTATAATGTCCAATATGTTATTTTCCTTTTCAATAATGTCATTACTAAATTAAACTTGTAGGTTCCTAACTGAAAATTAAGAAAACAAGTGAAAAAGAGAGAGTTTTCAAGTTGTATGGCCTATGAGAGAGAATGGCACATGAGATAATATTATGTAATGAAAATTAAACTTATTTGAATCAATTTCCATGATTTATATACTTTTAAATTTAAAAAAATGGTCTAAAACCATTCTATCTCTCTATCACTCCACTAGGCAATCAGAACTAGTTAGCAAGTTTCTTCTTGGTAGGGCTAGTAGGAAGATCTTAAGGTCAAATGATATTGGTGGTGGATAGTAAACTTGGTAAATTTAACATTAATGTTTTATGTTCAAGGATTAGATTCTTATGCTTGATGAAACATTCCAAACAAGTTTATTGTCTTGTTTTTCTAGTCAATCCCCACACCCTATAGGTTTTACTCCTATATGAGCTATTCCATTAAACATAGTTAGTTATTTTCCTTCCATAGGATGTGGAATACATATTACCAATATTCCCATCATTTGTTCCATATTTTAAGGTTATTTCATGAGCTAAATATTTCAATTTTGTAGGTTAATGTTACTAGTGGACTTGTCATTAATTTTCAACACTTGTGGAAGGGTTATTTCTATAAAATTGTTTCAAATGAGTGTGAGGTTTGGTGTTTCATGTTTTAAATGTCTTCATGATTCCATCTCCTTATAATAATGATATGAAAATCTAACATAATCAAGGTTACATGCCAAATGTGATACAGTGTCAGCTTTTTGCAAGTTTTAATCTACATTCATGGTGTATTGAAGAGTGATAATGTTCATGAAAGGTATATTAAGAGTCCCAAGTTATTTTACATATTATTTTATCATGAATAATCAAGCAAGGGCCCTTCAGATGAAAAAATATGGATTGTAACAATCAATTCTAATATATGCAAAGTAATACACCATGAATGCAGACCTACAGGAGGTCAACCACATTGGAATGGACATGTTGAAACCTATTTAAAGTTATTAAAGGTTGTGAGGATTAATTTTATCTTATTGAGGGAGTCCAATATTGAATACAAGGCTATATTCCATGCATATAACCCATCTCCTCACTCACTACCATATATGCAAAAATGCACACCTACATGTGGCACTAACAAAGAGTTAAGATTATTCATAAGTATGTTCTAACATGGCTTGAGGTATTCATAAGGTTATAAGAAGATGGATATGCCTTGAGAAAAAACTAAAAAGTCATATCATATGCATACTACCTCTATTCATAGTCACTACCTACATATTGAGATGTCCACCTACAGGTGTACTTACATAGAAAACTGAGCATTGTCATGGAATATTTTGACTTGTTTTAAAACACTCATGGAGTTTTTATATGATGAAGATTCTATGAAAGTAATATTTGAGGCTAAAATTTTTAGGTACGTTGGAAGAAATCATGTCAAGTGAAAGAATTTGAGTTGAAGGACAAGTTTTAACAAAACCCCAAAATAGAGGCCTAAGAACTTTTGGTGATGCTTTGTAATAGTGTTAGAAGGGGTATTGATGAATCTAAGTGGAACCATATTTTATCTTTCACATAGGGGTATAAAATTTAAAAAATTAGTGGGTGTGTGACTAAAGTAAAGTGATGTTTGAAATCCTCCATGTTGCACATTTATTCACTGAACTTTGATAGTGCTTTCTATAGTATATCAAGTTTGAAGTGACTTAATTATATAAAGATAATAAGGTAAGAGCATGAATTCATGTTAAGTGGTCTAACTGAGTTGAGACATCACTAAGCTCATTAATAAGGATCTGAATTTCAAGGTATGGATGTGCATCATCACCTACAGGTGCCTTGCCCTTAGAATATCCACATATAGCCTAATTATAGATGCTCATAAATCTCATAAATTAAACCTTGGGGATAATAAGAATATAGACACAAATAATTTTTATGGGAATATAGTTCAAAGAATATAATAAAGGATTTAAGGTAGTGGAATATGAGTTTTCAATACTTCATAAACACCTACAGAACTCCCCTTTTGTTCTTAGATAGTCAACTACAGTTGATTGTGGTATAATAGTGACATATGAGCATGACTAGTCTTGAAGTTGGCCTCACCCAAAGAATGAAATGAAAAATTAGAACTATTATATGAGCATATATGACCTCAAAAATTTATTTTGTCATTGAATATAATATCTAATAGGAAGAGTTCACCTTTAGGTAAGAGGAACACAATCAACACTTTTACCCTGTCAAAGAGTAAGGTCTATATTGAAGTGTTTGGTAAGGATTAGGTGGTAAGTAGGTTTGGAGAACCTTTATAATTGACATAATAACCTTTTTAGACCCTCATATATTATAATAAAATCATGGGTGAAGCCATACATAACAACCTATAGCTAATTCTCAAAATGTTGCACACAGTGAGATATGTGGCAATCTTTTTAAAGGTTTTTAGATGTTTAGAGGGTCCAATGGTATGGTCAAGATCTGATACCTTTCATAGAGTATCTTTATGACCTAGTTAATCCTTTAATATCACAATTTAGTCTATGGTGATAGGAAAAGTGCCCTTTATTTTGTCTTATATAGATGACACTCCCCAAAGATATTGGTCTATAGGTTTAGAGGAAAAATGATGAAAGGGTGGGCTATAGATTGATAGGGCCTTAAAAAATGATTTTAAGAGCTGTATCACACCTATAACAACATAGAAATACATTTCATAGATTTTATAAACATGTTATGGTGTACTAAACCCATGAGAATGCAGGCATACCTATTAGGTCTTGATTAGGCCTAGTGCCTAATCGGATCCAAAATTCACTTTTAGCGCTAGAGGAAGATTCCAAAGCCTTGGAATGACCGAATGAGAAGTTATAAAATGTTTTAAAGCTATTGGAGTACATACGAGAACATATGGAATCCATTTATTGGATCAAACCACATTAGGCATACACAAAATGAAGAATAAAGCTTGAGAGGGAAACTTTGAGAGATCACATATACTTGGAGTTTTTTAATGGGAGTCTGAGGAGTCATTGAATGATGAAAGAGGCGTTGAACATTTTTTTTTTGGAATTTATTTGCAAATCCAATGTCACACCTCTATGAACAATCTTTAAAGGGTAAAAATGACCCTAAATCCTCTAAAACCATTGGTAGTGACCTGATTTGGAAGATGAATTAATAAAGGCATATAAATAACATATAATGGTTTGGGAAATGATTGGAAGTTATAGAGGAGTCTTTAAGGATCCACCCCATCAACTTGAATTCTACCCTACTTATGCAGAAAGGGAAGAAAATGGATTTCTTTGATAGTTTTTTGTGTTTTGTAAGTTAATAGGAGATTCAAAAGATGCAAGTCACTTTGGGAGATATTTTGGTAGCTGATATAACCCCTCATGTCCATTTCATGGATTAGAAAATCTCAAAGGTGTCTCTATAAGTGTCTTCATCTCAACCAGTTAAAACTAGGATAGTGAACAAGTTAGTGATAAGGTGAATGATTCAAGTGGGATGAATTTTAAGATATATTTTAGGAATATAATTCCATGAAGGATCTTTACATGTGTCATACACTCCTTTGTAATGAGGTTTTTGGAAAAATAAGGGCAACCTTGGTGCCAAGTATGCAATATGAGTGAAAGAGGATTTATTTGGACTATAGTGATAAATCATCTATAGAAGAATCCTAATGACTAGGGACACTTCCAATGCATGTCAGAGAATGTATATAACCCATCCCTCTCATTTCAATCATCTCAACTATGCCTAGTCTACTATGGGATGTTCCAAAAAGACCAACTGATGAAAGCAATTTTTTGAGCAAGTAATTGAATATCTTATGCCCTAAATTTTAGGATTTTTATGTTTTGGGGAACATTTGTCCAAGTAGACCTTGCATGTTATATTCCATATTCCTCTCTCCTAAATGTGTAACTCTTTTTCTTAGCATGACACATGTCTTAGTGACTCTTGGACTTCATTCTCTTCTCCTCTCTATCTAATTATATAAGTAGTAGCCATTTTAGTTTTTGTATATTAATACCACATCAAACATGGTGAATCCCTACTAGTTTTGACATTGTAACTTGAATTTGAATAATAAATTCAATATGTTTTGAGTTCATATATCATCTTGTCAAAGTGTGTGAAGATATGCATAGTGAATAGTTAAGAGATATCTATCTATCCTTGCTTTCTCTTAATCCTTCCATGTTTGATACACGTGACTCTACTCTATAAGGTCATATGAAGTGTTGTAATGGGTATGAATCTCAAGTGTAAAATGAGCCTTAGTATCTAAAACTGATATATGGTTTCACTTACCTTGGATAGTCTTCATGCATATCACCTTCATATTAAAATACTAATGCTAGAGCATTTTAGGACTTTTAAACTAGTGTTGTAGGCCTTGAATTTTATTGAAGGAAGTATGATGGTCTCATGGAAACCCTTTTGGTGTATCACCCCCTTAGATAAGTTTATTTTCATGAAAAATTCTATCCCTTTTCCCATAATTAAATAGTTAGTTAGGTGATAAGCACTTCAAGGCATATTCAGGGAACTAGTCCTTAAACCTAGAGGTCTACTTCTACTATAGGTAAACCCACATCCCTAGAAGTATTCCCATGTTGCCCAAATCTGGAGGAATATTGAACACTCTCTTATAGGTAGAAATATTTGGAACTAATAGGGAGTACTTTACATTGAAGGGCAAAGCATTCTCAAATTTGAAATATCTTGGTTATATTAACAAACTTGTATGGCTGCATTCAACTATAGAGTTGATTACAACAATTTATATGAGGTGTTAGGTCTATTTTATTATTGTTAGAAAACCTCATATTAATTGTTGATAGGTGAAAATAATAACCATGCTTAGCACCATTTTTTGATTTGTGAATATGGTGGTGCATACCTTATCTAGAGGAAGCATTAAAATATGCAGATATCAAATGTGGGTTACAACTATATGTGGTTTAGGTTATGAAAATTCAGATTTCTTACTCATAAAATAAAAGTAAATGAAATGTTTGATGTTTGGGTTGAGAATGCCATAATCTTTGGTGGTAAGAATAAGGTTGAAATTACTTATCTATCTATAATTAACTTTTGGTGTTATCCATGGTAAGTTATAATCATAATAATTTAATGTTTATTACTAGAATAAAAAGTAGTACCTAGAAATACTAAATTCTCTCTTAAATTAGCCATTAAATTGATGCCTATAGCTAATTTATGTATATAATGTATAATAGTGTAAGTAGAGGAGATTTGTACATTCAATAAGTTGTTGAACCTAATCATGTGAAAACATAATTTCTTATTGATTTGAACCTTAAGTTGTATATGCTACAACATGGTTGTTATAGTCAGCAATTTCGATTCACACATTTTTATTGCTTAAAGCAATGAAATGGAGTAAGGACATTTAAAAGTTATGATATACATCATACCTTTCCTTAATGAATATATGAATTAATTATAACTTCATTAAATTTGTTATTTATATTATTGACATTGGAAATTTGTTTGGGCTCTCAAGGCCTATGCTAAAAAATGTCTTAGTCAGAGTTCAGAGGTTTAAAAATGGGAATAAATTCGTAACCAAACTTGGTCAAGATAATTCATCTAGAATCGAATTAAGAATGAAAAAGATTAAATCCTCACACCTTTATATTTCAAGTGGATAAATCTTAAGTTTACAAATAATTGAGAAACTCATGGACTTATGGTTTTCATTACATCCTGTTAGAGTTGGTAAAGTTTCCTACAGTTGTATTAATCATTTGATGATCACCTAGTTAGTTTTAACTCATATCAATTGTTATTAAAAATTCCTTACTTGTGAATATTTTTTCCTCCTTGTTTTTTCATGCACACTTTTTAAATGGTGACCTTTATAATGCTTATGGTTTTGTTTTTATGTGCATTTATATTGTGTAATGTATTGAAATGAATAAATTCTATATTTCTAGAATGTGTTGATTATATAGTTTTAATTCAATAAAGTATTTGACTTATCCAATGTTTAACTTTCATTAGTGAGCCTATGAGTATGTTGGAAATTTTATCTTAGCACATGATGTCTATACTTCAAGGTGCTTATAGTTAATTATTTTAAATATAATGAACCCGATTTGTGTACACTTATTGATAAAGCAATTAAGTGTAGAGAGTAAATTTTAGTTTGGTATTAGCTATGCTAAGTCAATCTAAAAAGTATTGAAAAAGAATATAATACAGTCGCATTACATCAGGGAAATGTGTGTTGTTGTTGATAAGGAAATATAGTAGCTATTCACATTTTCACATTGCCTAGTGTTTAAGGCTTGAAGTAATGTTTTGTCAATGACTACTCTCATTATTAATAAAGATGATTTAATTTTACTTCATAGTGGAAATAAGAGAATGGAGGCTTTTATTCAAAATTTCAAACTAGTAAATGCTTTTATTTTTTAATCATTGTTATATTAAATCATTTGAGACTAAGTGGTGTAGTTTGAATTATTGTTGGCAATGGTAAAGTTAATAGTAATAATAATTTTCTATCAAATTATCTCTATGGGATTATGGGATTATCATTACCCAAAAGATAAGTGTGCCCTAAACTCCTTGTAAAGCTGCATGGTACCATGACCACAAAGTCTGAGATTTGATTTATGGAATCTTGACAAGTAACACTATTGAGTTGCTTAGTATACCATTGGTTATATTGGTAATTGATTTTCTACCTCATGTTGTTTGGTTAGTTTTTATTGAGTTTCAATCTGTATGGATGTAAATGAGGACTCTACTGGGTTATTTGGTGATTTAGTAAGCATGAGGGTTGATGTTTTGTTTTAAATAATTTATTATTACTTTCCTTTATATCATTCTCAAGTTTCACATCGAGTTAAATCCTAGGGTTGTCTACTCTATTATGCCTTGTTATTACATACGTAGTAGCTGTGATTACATTATGGAGTAGCTATCATCATAATATTTGAACATGATTCTATTCAAAGATTGAGATATTTAAGTAGGGTTAACTAACCACTAAATTTTCCTATAAGTGGGAGATACCAATATTTGTATAGAGTTTGGAGTTTATCAGTGTGCTTATGTACATCGATACACCCCAAAACATATACTCCTTATTGATGAGGTGATCTCTTATAGAAATATTTATTGATGATTTAATCCTAATTAAGTGTCTACTGTTGACTAATAGAGTGATGCTGGTGAGCACCCTAGTGTAAAATCCATTAAGAATTTGTCTCACATCATCATGTTACATTTGGGCCATGCACATAGTGTTGTTTTATACTCTAAAAGAAAGTAATCCCCAATTTTATTTTGGGGGGGTTGTTTCATTTGGTATCAAAGAAATGGTTTCTACTCTAGGGAAATTTGGGACTTAGAAAATTTATGACATTGAGACTAATGAATTTTTCTAGTCAGTTAGAATTGTAAAATGATATGTAAGGGCACTTACCCTTTTGGGATGAATAAAAAGGCACTCTTCTATAATAATGGTATGTTGGAAGTTATGTAATTTTATATAAAGTAATGATTGTCTAGAATCTAAATTTTTACAATGATGGTTTCTATCTCTCCTAGCCTTGGTAGGGTTAACCATTACTGAATCTAGTTACATCAGGATAAGCCTCACCTCTTGACCATTGACTTGTATGGGTGAATTGATGAGAGATAAGTGATAAAGGGTTAGCTCTTAGAATTAAGGGAACAATGTACATTATCTATTGATAGCTTGTATGGGCAAGCCATCACTATATTCTTATAACATTATGACCTAAGGAAGACCAAGGGTTCAAATTTATTTGGAGGGCTAAATAGGGTGTGAGATACTGAAGGGAATATTTGAAATGTGGTTGTTTTTGGTTATTTTCAACCATTTTGTAACCTGAAAGTGAATAAGTATTATGTATCATAATACTAAGGTGATAGAAAATTTATGCATTTTAGGTAAAATAATGATTGTGGAAAATTGTAAATCTCATGGTGATAATTTGATATTTTCCCTGAGCCTTGGCTATGTCCACCCTCCCTAAGACTACACTACATATAAAAAGAAACACTAGTCAACCATTAGCTTGTTTAGACAAGCCAATTAGGCGACTAGTGATAATAGCTTATTTTAGAAATAAGGGGATAAAGATTTGGTGGTTGTCAATGGATTGTTAGATGAATCCTCACATGATACTAGAAGTATGGTAACCTTGAGAGGATCGAGGGTGTGACTTAAGCATGGAGGGTCAAGCAAGCATGAAGGTGACTAACTTGTTTGGTCAAGTTAGAAAGTTTTTGGGGATATCCATTTCTTATCGGGTATCATGAGCCATATAATCCATGAAGCGTGAACATTGTTGGTAATTTTTTGAAACTCATGAAAATATATTTATGGAATTTATTATAAAATAACCTTCCTCAAAAGAAGGTGATCATAAAAATGAGATACCTAGGACTGAGCATGTTGTAAAATATGATGGATAATTTATGTCATTAGGATAGCATCTAGACATTAGGTAGACTGATGGAAATTATGGACCCTTATGCTTCACTGATCAGTGTGATTAACTGTTATGATGTGGAATTACCTTGGCATAACTACCTAAATTAGAATGTGTGTCCTATCCTATATAGTTAATTTATACAGGTACATTGTTATAGATTGTGTAAACCTTCGTAATGTGTGGAAGTAATTAACCATGTGAAGCATGTGAACATTTTATGTTATCAATCTAGTTGTATGGGTGTTTTAGCTATATATGTTGTGCAATATATGTTATATTGTGTTGTTAAAGTATGGAAATTGTGAATGAAATTATGACCACTAATGACTTATGTACCTCTTAATATAAAATTAAATATGTTGATTGAGAATTGCTAAGGTGTAGTACTGTGATGTACCATTTTATTCTACATCATTGTTATAATTATGAGCATTAATGTGAGCATGAATTTAAGGGTGGAAAATTACTATATCCATAATTGTTTAGATTGGGTATGAATTAGGAAGTGGAGTCTCTCATTGGCTAAAAACCTACTTTTCCCCTTTGCACAAGTAGCTATCTGATTCATTCAAGGTGTGCACCATGAGCACCACAAGTTGGCCATTAGATATTAGTGTATAATGGTCACTTTATGGGTTAATGTTTCCCTTAGTTTCCTCTTCGAGGATGTTATAAATATGATCCTTGTGAAAATTCCATGATGTAGACTTGGGAAGCACTAGCTAGTCCTATAAGTTAGACTTTTATGGAAAACAAGAAGGTTGTACTTGTTGGAACATTGACATGTGTTGTTTGGTTAATATAACCATTTAATGAAAAAGGTATTATTTTGTGTATACCTATAATAAACACTATGAAATTAATTTTTTTTATTTGTTAAGCATGACTAGAATGTATGTTGATGTTATGCTTGAAAGGAGTAACTTAAAGTTTTGATCAAGTGGTATAAATATTGGTTACCCACTTAACTCTTTTGAAATAGAGATAAAAGTTGGGTGAATAGCCTCAAATGGATGATAATAATATGGTGGTATTGGTATCCTTGGACCATTGTGAAATTTTACATGTAATAGAGAGTAGGTTGTAAACCTTAGCGTTGGATGGGGCAGCTGGAATGGATTCTCTAAAGTTCAGTGTGGTTGGTGCAAGATGCTACACTAACCCATTAATGGTGATTGTTGAGTTAGAAATAACCATACAATATAGGTTACTATATTTTAATGACATTCTATGATGAATGTTAATAAAGTTGTACATAAGGCATAATAGGTGTTGGTAAAACACTACTTTAGATTTTGGAAAATATTAGAATCTAATTGGATTGTACCATTGTAATTGTTTTCATAAATAGTTTTATATTTTTATGATAATATCTCCTCACAATAAGAGGAAGGATTAGATAAAAATTGTATCACTATAAAAAGTTATGATTCTCAATTCATATCTAAATTGAAATTTTATGAATGTGTTTATCTTGTATGAGTTAAAAGTTGTAAACTATGACATGAAAGGTACTAGAAGCTCTCTTGCTAGAAAATATTGAGGCAAAATTTTGATCACTAAAGATATAGATATCTACTTTTTCTAGAATGGCTTAAAGACACATCTATAAGGTGGCTGAAATTTAGTAGTCTTAGAAGAGACGTGTTAAAAATGGTGGCATACCGATGATTTATGCTAAAATAAGAGCATATTTGGGTTGGCTAGCCTATCACCAAGGCAGTAAATAAATTTTGGACTAAAATTGAATGGCCCTGTGAGTCATAAACATAGAAATTATGCCCTAAGTTAGAATATATGTGGAAATCTATTACTATAAAAAGCTTATATATCTCCCCATTATTATTCTTGGTGCCACAAAAATGACAAGTGAGGTAATAAGACTCTTCTTTTGGTCTAGTTTAGAGAAATACATTATTGTATTTAGGATAGTGTTTGGAACATTAAGAAAGTAAGGCTAAATATTTCATGTCTAGAGGTGTGTTGCATCTTCATGCTATGCCAATAGGTAAGTTGCAATGGATTTTACTATTGGGTTGCATAAGTACACAATAGGCATGACAATGCTTGGAAGATTATGGTAAAATTCCAAGCATATATACCCATTATTGGAAACTTAATTGTTGGTGTTTACGTAATGGAACATCTTATGGAAAGATTGTTAGAGTCTATATGGACAGATTGATCCTTCATTGTTTAGTTAGTCATCGGGATGCCTCCTCTCTAAAAAAGGGATGATTTCATAACCTCACCTCAAGATGATTTTCAGTTATTTTTAACATAATTACTTACCAAGATTATCTTGGCCTTGATTGACACTTCGACTACTTATTAAAGATCATGACTCTAATTTATATGCTATTATTCTGCTACCATGATTTATTGGTTATGATTGATTTGTCATTTTAGTAGATGTATATGCTTATTTTAGTTACGACATAATTATTATTTTGTTCATATAATATTTTATTATTATTTAATACATATCCCTTAAGAAGATACTACTGATATTCTATTTGGTGGTTACAGGAATAGGTCGAGTGAGGTAGTCTTGATGGTGGATTTTAGCCACTAGAAAATAATGGGAAAGGTTTATGAGTAATTTGGATTGGTTTATTCAAGTAAAATGACATGTGAAAGTTTAAATCCATTGGTTGTATCAAGTATTTCTTGCATGAAGCTGTTTTGTATTTTATTATTTTTATTTAGTGTTGTGTATGTTTTGGTCTATATCATCATTACATGCTTACAACAATATGTTATTTTATTCCTTGCTTCGATTTAATGATTTATTGGGCCATTGTTACTTTTCCATTTTCATGTCAAATATTTGAGTTTAATTTTTATGTGTGATTATGTGTGGGGTCTCTTTGACATTGTTGAGTCCAAGTTGGGTGTTGGTCATTTAAACCATTTTTGGTGGCTTAAAACCACTAGGGTTGGACCTCCCCATTACATGTTTATTTGGCCATTTGACCTTAGCCATGGTATGTTATTGTAGAGGGTACCTTTGGTGTGGTTAGACCTCAATGTGAGTGATTTTACTTCCATAGGCATATGATGGATGTTATTGAATTTAAATATTTGGATCTTGTGTTAGTGATGACTTGGCTACTTTAAGGGGTTTGACCTAACAAAAATGGCATTATATAAATCTAGGTTAAAAATTCATGAAAGGTCATTAATTCTTGGGAAAACATTGATGGAAGTAGTTTCTATTTTTATTATTTATATGATGCCCTAATGGATTCCACATGCATATTTTTTGGAAAAACTCATAGAGAGGCATGTAGCTCATGCATTGGGACAAACTCTAGGTAAACAACATAAGCATGATGAGTTTTTTTGGAGAATAGTTTTATGGAAGGCCCATGACATTCTACCTATAATTTGGGAGCTAGGTATAAATCCATGATTGGATATGGAGGAAGGTCCTAAGTCCTCCATGGTGTGTAGGAAGATCGTGGTGGACAAGGAAAAGAGCAATCAAATGAGTAACTCAACCTCCTACTAATCTATGTTTTCCCTATAGGTGAGTGAGATCTTTGTATTTTATATTTATGAGGATGATGTTATGGGTTGTTTATAGAGTTTTTATATGACATAGTTGAACCATTTGGGTTCATGATGAACCCATACTATGTATAAATTGATTAAAATTGAGTACACCCTATTGTTTACATTTTGGGTTGTTTAAGAACCGTATTTATGCTATTATTGAGTTTCCCTTCTTGGTTCGATTGAAAAATTAGTTTTGGGATTATTTTAAAGTAAAAATGGATATAATATTATGCTCTATACTGGTTAAAATTATATCACTATTATTGTTGTTGTGGTTTCGTTCATTATGAAATCATGGTTAGATTTTATGAGTTTTCATTATGTTTTATAATTGGATTTAGTGGCATCAAATAGTACTCCCTATGGTTATATTATCCCTAGATGGGATGGAGAATCTATTATTGTTTCCCCTTCACCGTTTTGTGTAGTTGGGGTGCCTTAACTAAACCCAACTAGGTCAATTTATATATTGGATTAAGATTTCAGTGTTTGAGTGTTAGGAAGATTTTATATTAATAATGAAGGCTATTATAGTTGTTTTAAATCTCAATCTATACCCTCCTTTGATTTGATGGGTTGTGGCCTATCTTTAAATGTCAAATTATTATTGTCTTATATTTTCCCCCTTTGTTGGTCATGTTGTAGGTGTGTATCTTCTTTATTATTAGGAATGAACATTATAATGTTTATAGACCAAGAGATAATGGGGTGAAAGCCATACATTTATTTTATAATTTTAGATATAGTTAGGTTGTGTGCTAATGATTTGGGGTTTTGATATTGGCTATACCTATTTGCAATTAGAGATTGTTTACCACACCTTTTTGGGATCAGTTGTATTTTATTGAACATTATCTTGAATCTAAATTCCCTTTTGAATATGTTGGTAGTGGATTACTATATTAATAAATTTTAGTTATTTCTTGATTAGGCTACTTTATGTACATTAGAGGTTGTATGAGAAATTATAGAAAGTGATAATAAATCTTAAAATTTCAAACATTGAAGCTCAGAATTCATGGACTCAAATTTATCACCAAATCCACTTCCCTATGTTTGAAGTCGATAATGATAGGTTGGGTAGAAATTTTTATGTTTCCTTTGGTGAATATCTCATCCCTTGACTTGTATGAAAATTTGGTGTTGAAAGTCTTTTATCTATTGTTGGTGTTGGTTAGTGTGTTGAACTTGTTATTTATTATCATTTTATTTTGAGGTTTCTTTATTCTTTGATTAACTATTGTGAAGTAGACCATGGCTCAGTTTCACTTGTATGCTCATAATTTCTTGGTAAAACCTGGATGACTAATTCCACTACCCATCCAATGGTTTGGATGGTCAGGGCCATTGATATATGGGCTCATCATAATGGACCTTTGTCTTTTGGCATAATACATATTTAGCACTCATCTCCTATTGATTTGGATCTTTGTGCTTGCATATTTGTTTGTTCCAATGTGTTCAATTTATAGTGTACTTGTAGATGTTTTGAGTCAATCTCAGTAGTTCTCATTGATGAAATAAATTTCTTATGATTATGCCATGAATCTTGCGTCATGGATTGTGGTGAAGTAATATCATGTTAATGTTTTGAATTTGACTTGTATATATGGTGATGTATAATGAAATATATTTTAACATCATTATGCATGGGTATAGAATATCTATTGACTCTATACTTTTTAACCTTATGTATTTTTGATTCATTATTCCTATTGTATAGCTATAGCTTTTGTAATCTTGTAGTTAGATTGTGGAATTAATGTTGAAGTTAGAAGCCTATTATTTTCTATTATTAATTAATGATTGATGAATTATGAATGAACAACAGTGTTGGAAGGTTTCTAATCTTTATTTGTTCTTATTCATGAATGTTATATCCTCACATTTTGGCATGCTGAATCATATTATATTGATGTTATTATTATTGTTCAATTTTGGATATGTGGAGTACTTTATATTGATTGGCAAAGAATGATCAAAATTGAAAGCTCTTGGTTATATTAACAAAATTATGTGGTTGAATTCAAATATAGAGTTGATTACATTAGTTTATATGAGGTGTTAGTTCCATTTTATTATTGTTATAAAACCTCGTATTAATTGTTGACGGGTGAGAATAATAACCATGATTATCACCCTTTTTTATTTTTGTGTATGGTGGTTCTACCTTATCATGATGAAGCATTAAGATATGTAGATATCAATTGTGGGTTAAAACTATACTTGGTTTAGGATATGTAAATCCAGATTTATTAATGATAATGTAAAAGCAAATGTTATGTTTGATGTTTGAGTTGAGACTATCGTAATCCTTGGTGGAATTAATAAGGTTGAAATTACTTCTCTTGCTATAATGAAGTTTTTATATCATCCATGGTAAGATTTAATTATAATAATTTATTGTTTATTATTAGAATAAAAACTAGTATCTAGAAATACTAAATGCTCTATTAAAAAAGCTAGTTAGACTGATGCCTACATCAAGTTTATTTATATCATGCATATTTCTACATAAGTAGAGGAGTTATGTACAATCAAGAAGTTTTTGAACTTAATCATGTGAACACACAATTCATTATTGTTGTGAAACTTATGTTTTATATGATACAACACAGTTGTTATAGTTAGCAATTTTGATTTATGTGTTTCTATTGATTAAAATAATCAAATGGAGAAAGGTGATTTACAAGTTGTGATAGAAATCTTACCTTGCCTTAATGAAGCTAAGAATTAATTATAACAATAATAAGTTTATTGTTCATATTTTTTACATTGGTAACTTGTTAGGGCTCTCAAGTCTTGTGCTAAATAAATGTCTTGGTAAGAGTTCAGAGGTTTACAAATGGGAATAAATTGATTTCCAGACTTGGCCAAGACAATTCATCTAGAATTGAATTAAGAATGAAAATGATTTCATCTTCACACCTCTCTATTTTGAGTGGATAAATCTTAAGTTAAGAATAAATTGAGAAACTCATGGAATTAGGGTGTTTATTATATCCTATTAGAGCTTGTACAGTTTCCTATAGGTGCATTAATCAGTTGATGATGGCTTGGTTGGTTTTAAAAATTATTAATGGTTATAAAATATGCCTTTATTGAGTATATTTTATCGTACTTATTTGGTCATTCAAACTTTATATATGGTGACATTTATAATGATTATGGTTTCATTTTTATGTGCATTTATATTGCATAAAGTAATGAAATGAATAAATTATATATTGCTTGAATGTGTTGATTATATAGTTTCAATTCAATAAAAACTATGAATTGTCTAATGTTTTCCTTTCATTACTCAACCTACGAGTATGTTGAAAAGTATGTTTTGGCACATGATGTTTATACTTCAAGGTTCTTGGAGTTAATTATTTTAAATATAATGAACCTGATTTTTTTATACTTATTACTAAATCAATTAAGTGTATAGAGTCAATTTTATTTGTGTATTAGCTATGCCAAATCAATATAAGAAGTCTTATAAAAGAATATAAAAAAGTTGTATTATGTTAGGGTAATGCGTGATTGTTTTTTACAAGGAAATATGGTAGATATTCACATTTTCACATCATCTAGTGATTAAGGCCTGAAGTAATGTTTTATCAATGATTACTCTTCTTACTAATAAGGACATTGATTTAATTGTACTCCATATTGACAATAAGATAATGGAATATTTTATGAAAATGGGAAAGATAATAAATGTTTTTCTTCTTAAATTATTGTTATATGAAATTGTTTGAGACTAATTAGTGTAGTTAGACCCATTATTGGTAATGGTAAAGTTACCAATAATATTCATTTGTTATCAAATTCTCTCTCTTAGCTTATGGGATTATCATTACCCAAAACCTATGTGTTTTAAACTCCTTGGAAGAGGTGCATGGTTCCATGACCACAAAGTCCAAGATTCAATTTATGGCATCTTGACAAGTAAAACTATTGAGTTATTTGGTCTACCATTGGTTACATTGGTAATAAGTTTTGTACCTCATGATGGTTGGTTAGTTTTTCTTGAGTTTCAATCTGTGTTGATGTAAATGAGGACCCTCTTGGGACATATTCATATCTGGTGATTCACTAAGCATGATGATTTATTTTTTATCTTTAATAATTTATTATTATTTCCATTTATATCATGATCACTTTTAACATCAAGTTAAATGCTAGGGTTGTTTGGTCTAGTACACCTTGATGTTATGTACACAGTGGTTTTGGGTACGTCAGGGACTAGCTATCATCTTCAATATTTGAATGAGGCTATATTAGAAGATTGAGATATTTAGGTAGGGTTGACTAATCACTAGATGGTCCTATAGGTTGGAGATACCAACACTTGTATAAAGTTTAGATTCTATCAATGTGCTCACATACACTGATATGCCCCAAACTTTATAATCTTTATTGATGATGTGCTCCCATATATAAATATTTAATTGTGATTTAATCCTAGTTAAGTGTTTACTACTGACTAATAGAGTTGTAGTGGTGAGCACAATAGTGTGCAATCCATTAAGAAGTTGTCTCACATCTACAGCTTGCATTTGGGCCCTCCACATAGTGTCATTTCATATTTTGAAGGAAAGTAATTCCAAAAAATGTTTTTGGGGTTGTTTCATATGAAAAATGACAAAAATATTTTATGATGGAAGGTACCATGATTAATAACCAAAAACCTAAATGTATAGCATAATATATTGTAGTATCCTCCATTAACTTACTCAACTATATTTACTTTATTTTTCACCTTTAATGCCCTCTTTTTTTATTGACTTCAACCTAAAATTGTGTTCTTTGGCCTTTCTGCACATCATGATAAATCATAGTAATTATGAATCCATGTGTTAGGTACACTTGTGATCATGTCATGGATGTTTGGTTAAATTAAATTTTGAAAACATTACCTCCTTATTAGCTTGGATGATTTTGTGATTATTGAAACCATGTATTCATATATTTAAATATTTTCCATTAGATGGATTATATTATTATTAGAAAATGGAAGGCAATGCTTGTAAACTACTCTTAGAACATGGAAATTACAACATACAAAAAATGAGTTCAAGATCCAATTAGGGATGTAAGCTCTACATAGAGTTAGATATTATCTTAGTAATTATTGGATGCTATCATGTATTTGGATTGTGAAAGAATAGCCATGGTGCTTAGGGACATGGTTTTTGGTGTTTTGAGTCTCATAAATTATAATTATGTATTAATTTATAGTTAACATGACTTAAATGGTGATGTAATGATAATTTAGAGCTTTAATTGGAAACATCATTGGTAATGTGATGAATGTGACATTAAAAATTAATAGATAATGAGCAGATGTTAAAATATGAATTTGGTAATGTGGTAATCTGGGAATGTGTTGTTGTTTACACTATAATTAAATATAATAGAAAATTAATCCTAATTAGAAATGTGAACTATTAAAATCTGATCTACAAAGTTAAATAATACATAATACATAATATAATAAATAAAGATATAATTATAATTTACATCAGTTATAAAAATTTTAAAATAAAAACTAAGACTAGTTTTAAAGAATTATCCTTGTAAATAAATTTATTTCATAATGTGTTATCTTTCATATGAATATAAAATTCTATAATAACTTTAAAACATAGATTCATCATAAAATAAAGACACACTATATACTAGAATATCACAATAGAAGGCAAACAAGGTTGTAGTGCGATGTTGTCTAATGCTTTGGTTTTATCAAAAAAAATTGGGTGTTAGATGTGATAATATGGGCTTGTTCTCCCCTATCTGAAGATGAAATGTTTTTAGGTGGAGCTCTATTTATTTTGCAGATGATATACATACATACATACATACATACATATATAATTCCCTATTCCTATAGAAGCACACAAAAGAGATCAAATGTAAAAGGGGGGAAAATGGGGATGTATGCTATGGTAGAGTTTTCCTTATAAAATCCCTTGTTGACTGAGTGTTTCCTATATGGTCCAAGTAGACCTTAGTTTGATACATTTCTCACTATAGGTAAGATCATGTAGATGTAACCTATAATATTTTATTATAATGTTTGACAAATGATGTCTTTAACCCAAAATTAGTAAATTTTAGGCTTGGATAGGGATTGTGGTATTGAATTAGAATTACCATAATAATATTTACTTAGAATATAGATTAATTTTTCATTGATATCTAGTACGAGAAGTGGGGATTTCAAGCATGAGCTTTGATGTGATTTTATAGGGGAATCTTTCAAATTTTTATGATAAACAACCTATTGGTTTGTGTATGGGAGCCATTATAAAGAATTTAATTTTGAAATTATTACCATTAGAGCACTATCAATAAGGATGCACTATAATCCAAGGATAAAGTGTACCTTTATCTAGTATTATTTTCTTATCAAGAAGAGATAGAGGCTTCTGAAACCAAAGTGGCAGTGAAGTAAATGCTGAATATGGAAGAAGAGGGAGAATATAAGGAAGTATTAGAGACATTTATAGTAAAAATGAGACTTTGAAGGTTTATTTATATATTTTGGGTTATCAAACTCATGAATTGACCAATAAATATAAATATCTCAAGGATAAACATTTTCAAACATTTATTAATTAAATTCCAATGTCTATAATTCACATCAAAATTACATAAGTTATTAAGATAGGCTTGGATCCCAAATTAATGCATTGTGCCTTGGAGAAGTATAACAATGAGAGATTGATTATTGTAGAGATTGATGATTCCTAGTTCTTATTTGGGATTATAACTTTGGTTTCAAATTATAAAGGAAGGGAAAGGTAGAAGTCCAATGCATTACATGTTGTGAAAATAAATATTTGTTAGATTCCAACTTATTACATTTTTTAAAACATAAAAGAATGTGTATTGATATCAAATATTTTGAGAAGGGAATAACCACATGTAACAAAAAAAAAAAATCATGCTTAAAAATTTACAAGTCAAATATTTTATACAGTAGATAATGCTTTTATAAATAAATCAGCTCCCACACTGAGAATGTCTAGCCTGAGGAGGTGTAGAAAGAGAGGCACATTAGAAGTGCACAACAATAGGAGATGTCAATGTTAAAGAATGGAATGATCTTTCAAAGTGGTTCACCCTTTTATTCAAATTCAAGTAGATCCTTATATATTTCATACTATATTTTAAAGGGAAAGTTGTCACTATTTATATATGTAAAAATATGAAGGGAATTAGAATTAACTAGTTATATGATTAAATTGTTTAGATTTTTCTAGTTATAACTCATATCTTTATTTATAATATTTTCCTCAACTCACATCTCTTTCAAAATATCAGCATAGGGATTGTGTTTTATTGGATCTTATAATGGTAAACATTGCTTTGATGGCTCTTTCTTCTCACCTACTAAATTATGATGTTATTTTTGGTACATGTTTTCTAATGAGACCATGATAAATTCTTTTATAATAGAAAATTTCAATTAAGACCATCCTTAAACAACATTTGAACTTGAATTCTCAAATTTCTCTTTGTAAATACATTTTCAACATCTTAAAATCAGTAGGATAGTTTTACAAAGTAATATAAGCTATAGATCCTTTTATATTATTTATATATCTATTATTTATTAGATTATATGAAGAATTAATAAATAGATTTTAGTCTTTTGAGATGTTATACTAATATAATAATGTAGTACTGGGGTTGGATTGATATATTTTTACCCAAGAGTGGGTTCTGTTAATCACCCCTTGTAATGGTGGGATGATGTTGGAAAATGTTTTGATTTTTTATTCACACTATCTTGTACCATTTTCTTAAAAAACTTGAAGGTTTATCAACAAATACATTTTGTGCTTATGTATCCTATAATAATTACATTCCATAAGAACATATCTCATTGAGGCAATTTTTTTTTTAAAATGTTTGGCCTCCATACACTTTCACATTTTGAATAAAAGTCTATCAAGGCACTCTCAACCACCGTATCTTTTAGAAACATGCTTTCAAATATTACCATTTTTGGATTCGATGAAACACTATGTCAATGCCTCATTATGGTACCTAGAACCCTATATACTTATCATAGAATTTTCTAGACAATAGATTGTTGAATTCAACATTTTTTTTAAATTTCAAAAACTTCATAGTTGTACAATACCAAGGCAATGTATTAGGTGGCATATTTTGTGGAAAACAAAGAGACTTGTGGGGGTTTTATTTTGGAACATAAATTGGATTTAATAGAGTTTATTTTTATTCATTATTGAATTAATAATTGTAATCTTTAATTTTCAGAGTTGAATTCTTAACATTACTATTTTATTCTATTTGGTGACTAGAAAAAAGAAACAATTGTTTTGCAAAACTTTAATTTGTTCCTTATTGAAATGCTTGTCCTAAATTATTTCATGGATTTTAGATTAATATTTAAAAATGTCTTCTTTATAATATTCAAATACATAAATTTACTCAAAGTGTGAAATTTTAAAGGTGATCATTTGGTACTTTTTAACAAGGCTCTTTTAGGTTGGATCTACATATATTTTCTCAACAATAGATGTCTTCTTAGTCTTTAAAAATATAGTAAAATTAGAAATAATTAAATTCCTCATAATCTAAAAATGTCCTATTTATAAGATGCAGATACAAAAATTTACTTAGATTGTGATCCTTGAAAGGTGATGATTTGTGTACTTTTTACCAAGGCTCTTTGATGTTGGATCTACCTATATTTTATCAAAAATAGATCTATTTTTCATCTTTAAACATATAGTCGACATAGGAAAAATTAAATTCCTTAGTAGTTTGTAACTATGGCATAAATGTTAAACCTTTCATCATAATTTCATAGCCTTTTATTCTTTTTTAATTCAATGAGGTAATTTATTTGGCATAGTCTTCCCATATTTATACTCTAATTTTCATTGGTTACATTGATGATGATGCACTTGAAGAAACAATGGCTTTTTTAAATTTTACTTGTGCTTAAATTATTGAATTTAATTAATATTGAATTAAGGTAATAATTATATTTGAAACTATGATTATGAAATTATATGAATATGAATTATGTATAAGATATGATTTTGATCCTAATGAAGTATGAGAAAGCAAGGATATTAACTGGAAAGAAGTTTAACAATATATCTTGTTTAAGGAAGACATTATCATGAAGGGAACTTAGTATCATCACCAATTTATGAGACATATTGTAAAATTGTTTTATATAAAGTTTATACCACTTATTGGTTAATCTTTTTAATAATTCTATGCATTAATTTGTAAGCATGGATTGAGCAGATTCTATGTTAGTTTTATCTTAGATGAAAATTCATATTTTTTTTAGTTGTTAATTTTATAAGAAACATTAGGATTATGCTGATGTAACTTATCTATTAACTAGTTTAGGACAAGAATTATTCAAGGATAGTATAAATTCAATACTTATTTATTACATCATTTTTTTTGGATATGCGTTAATAGCTATTCATGTAGTTATTTATATACAAGAACACATTGAAAAATATCCTCTTTTCTCTCTCTCTCTTAAGAATACTATTTGTTTTTCTTCCTTCTTGATTATACCATCCCTTGGGCATACTTTTCTATTGGAAAAATATAATTAAAACATTGATGTAATCTTTAGTTTGATAAATAATTATACTTTTCTTGTTTATAGTTTATCTTGGTTAATGACACTTAACCCTTAAATGTTTTTAAAAAAATAGGAAATATTGTATGTTAGCAATGTGTTTATTCTGAAAGGAATTTGGTAAGGGTTAGGATCACCAAAAGATTATATATTTTCTATATAATATTAAAAAAAAATACATTCATGAAAATATATAATATAGGAACATAACCTACCTCCATTACCTTACAAACCCGTTTATGTATCACTTGTGTGATAAATTTTAAACTTCACTTCCTTTTAAATTATATTGCTTTTGTTAATTAAAGCTATATTTGAAAAAAGAGTTTGCATTATTTATGTTGATGTAATTTTATGATTATATACTTTATCCTACTTTATTTTCTTAAATTATAGTTGTCCAATGATAAATTTTTTGATAAATAAAAATCATATTTATGTCTATTATGTGCTACAATTTTGAATGAATTTAAATTGGGTCAACAAGATTTATAAATTTTGTGATATTTTACTTTATTGATTATTATGAGTTATGTAATAATTCATTTGAGAACTATGTATAAGGGAAACATAAGCTATATTTATTACCCCCTAAATCCAATAGGATAACTCAAGTATTTGGACTACAATTATTGCTCTTTATTAAATTATTTTATTTCAAGTCATAAGCATAATGTATTGGAGGCCCCATGTGGATACATCCCTTTAAGAAAGATACTTTTAGATGGAATGATGATGTAATACATCTTCCTCCATGGTTTCAATCAATGCCTTAGTTTTTGTATGCAATACATTGTCTTGATGATTTTTCATGAAGGAAATATATTAATTTAGTATTGGTGAAATATTGATTAGATTTATTATATATTCAAACCAAATTATAAGTATAATTACACTTAGATTTATAATTGGACATAAGTATTTCTATACTTACTTTATAACCACATTGTTTTTATTAATATTATTCTCATGCACTCTCAACCTATATCATAGTGGTGACTTAAGTCCCTACCCCCATTACATTACTATCTAAATAACTATTATTGGTTGAAAATAAGTTTCATACAAGTATATTATGTTACCCTACTCTTGATTAAAAAAAAACTAACTTGGGACAAAGTATATAAAAACAAGTCAAAGGTTTAAATACTTTAATCCTAACTTATTGAGGATAGTTAATGATATATTACTCCCCTTGTCTTCACCAAGTAATATGTAAAGTTTTGTAAGTATTCTTATTGTGGTCAAACATCTTGAAAGTAAAGAATAGAGTAATGCTAATTAAATTAATCTAGTGCGTTATTAAACATAGAGAAGTTTCCAATCTATTTTATTAGAGGCTCAACATTTATTATGAATCTTATTTGCATAAGTATATTTGAATTCTTTATCATTAATGAAGTACATAACAAGAACATTATCTTTGTTAGTGGAATAGTTCTTCACGAATGTGAAGATTTTTTTAATCCATAACCATTTGTAAATTGGGAGAGATTATATTATGCCTACTGACAATACTTTTGAAAGGTTAACTAATTATGGTCATTGATACAATAAATATATCTTGTACACATTTGGATATGATGTTAAGTTATTTTAAATTATGAAAAAATTGATCCTACCTTGTATCGAAAATAAATAATGAGAAATCACATCAAAAAATTCTCAACCAAAATGATTATACACTTTGTAAATTAATCTCTTTCCTTTAAGAGTTGTTTTCATCTTGTTTGCATAATGTTTGATATCAAAATTTAAAAAAATAGGTTGTGCTTTGAGCTGTGTGTTGTGGGGCTATGCTACATCACCACTTATGGAAAATAATCCTTATTTTTATATGTATATTTAATAATATATCATTTAATTGTAATGATGTTATACATGTTCATGATGTCAATTTCATGCTCTACTATTATCACAATTTATCATGGTATTTATGAAATAAGAATAAAAATTATCTAAGACCACTTGGAAACACTTTGAATATTATACTTATGCATAAAATAAATCAATAATGTGTGACTCTATTGAATGATCTGATTCTCTAAAAGATATCATAAAACTTCAGATGGACTTACAAATCTATCAACATGTCTACTTCTTTGTCAAGTCTATATATCACCTTTATTGTCATTATGGTATGTTTGAATCTTTTGAGGCATACCAAATTAATGTTACAAATTGATAAATAACCCAACCATCATTTACCTACATTTTGAAGCATTTTCTCATCCTCTAGACTTAATTCACCAAGCTACCATTTAATAATGTTCAATTTTTTGGTGTATCCATATATTTATATTTTAATTTATTTTATATTTTTTCACCATAGATTTTTTATTTTTGTTCCAAAATTATTATATATTTTCAATTTTTTTTCAAAAATGTTTTAACTTTTTGCATTGTTTTCCGAAATTGTATCAACTATATTTATCATTTTAATTTTTTTTTCTTTATTTACTCTTAATCTATTAATAAAAACTCTATTATTTTCCTTGTTTATTATTATTCCCAATATTATTATTATTTTTCCATATTTTACATATTCTATGGTAATGTATTCTTATCTTTTACTTCTTTTAGTTGGATTATATAGTTATTTTTATTTTTCCATGGATCTATTAACTCTTTCTCACCTTATTTTAATTATGTCTTAAGGTATCTTGAATCATTTTGGATCATAGTCTCCTTCGCATCTTTATTTTCATTATAGTATTATGGTATCTTTCTTCAATATTCTAGGTTTGTAACATCATTTGGGGTTATTTTATCCATCAATGATAAATAGCCCCTAAGTATCCTATACCACTACCTTTCATAATATTCATATGTAATAATCCTCTTCTAGTATATAATAAATGCATATTTTGGGTTTCAAATATCTCCCATAGTTTTGTGGTATATTTTATAGATATGGGAAACCCTCTTTTTATGTCGAAAAACTTTTTAACTCTTTTATTAGATTCTTTTATATCTTTATATATTGATTTCTTCAATTTTCGATTCCATTATCCCATTATATTCTATGAAGCATTCCAAATTGATAAAATTATACATGATGCATTATCATCATTTATTTACATGAATTTAAAATCATTTTTTTGTCTTAATCCCCATGAAATATATTTTTTGACCTGTGACTACACCAATGGGAGATCTGAGGGTCCCATTTACTAGAGTAATGCCACATGTTACCCCATGTAATGGAATTTCCCCTATATGTTATCTAGTACTATATGGAATTATGTTGATGTCCACTCCAAAATCTAATAATGCATTTAAAAAACCCTATCCATTTAATTTCACATCCAACAAAATATTTTCCTCTTCCATTTATGGGTTTTTTTTAAAAAAAATTAAATTTTGTATTTGCATTTTCATTAACCCATTGGATCCTAGTTTTTTTAATTCCTAAGATAACTTTATAAATAAATTTAGTAGTAATTTACTTTTCATTAACTCTTTCAAATTTTGAAGTGTTTCTTTATGTTTATGTAGTCTCTTACATACCACATTTACCATCTGTGGCCTTAACTCTTCCTCTTGAGTATAATGTTAAGCATTAACAGGTTTTGGTCCATACATTTCACTATATATCCACATAATTTTATTGAAATATAATACCCATTTTAGATGATGTGTAAATTTATAGGGTGTTATGCATATCAGCTCTTTTATGTCCATTACCCCATTTTTATAGTATTACTTCACTACGAGGAAATTAAATGAATCATGTGTAGTCATTTCCTATAAAAATCCAAAATGCATATGATCTCCTTCCATACAATTTATTTTAATGTGTTATTTATTACTTAATTCAAATCAAGTGACCGTTTCCATATTTTGATTATAACTTCTTCCTCCTTGGAAAGCTCCTATATATTCACCTATATTTTATGTATAGTATCCACCAAATTATCATCCTTGGTTTCCTATGTAGAACCAACATTGGTCCCCATTGTAATATTTATTTAGTGGTCATTTTCATCATGCACTTGTCTTTGGTGGAGATGGTATATGATATTGCATTTGAAGTTGATAACCTTTTAACACTAAGGGTGTAGTGTAATTCTAATACACTTAGGGTATGTGTTGAAAAAATATTTATCTCCTTCTATATTATTTACATTCATCTAAAATATTCATGTCTTCATATAATTTAGTGTATGTATCCTCTTATAATTATGAGTAAAACATATGACAATGTTATCCATAAACTATACATAACCCACACTCTATACTCTATTTATGTGGTTTTTGTGATTTTTTCTCAATGATACAACTTTTAATGATATCTAATTATGCATTTAATTTATTTCCTTACATCCCCCCAACATCACATATTGCACTAAATTTTTTCAAGTGTATAAATTTAAATTCGAATAACATATATGGTTTGTCATTTCATCAAATTTTCTTGCTTAAAAATTAATAGTGTTAACTCTTGCTTCAATATTTTAACTCCCCTTTCATGAAACAATATTTTTACTTCTCCATGATTGTTATTATAATATTGTTAACATTTCCAATGTCTATATGATTTTATAAAACTTAATTCCATCCACACAAGCTCATACGTATGGCATAAACCCTAATACAAACCATTATATCCTCTTTATTTTGTTCAAGGGTTCCTTATAACTTCTACACTACTTAGTTAAACAAATGGTCATAATTCTTCACCATCTAATTTTCATTATTTATAGGATATCTCAATGTATTAACATTATATATTGGTATATTACGAAGTGAAATTAAATTTTAAACATATTTTGTGCTTCATGAAACATCATATTATTTTTTGGGATTATCTTCATATACCATTTCAATGTCTCATCCCTTAGAGTACACAAAAAATCCAAAAATTTTACTTTAGGATTATTGATCCCATTAATATTCTAGTAAAAGTCCAACACAAACAAGTGTCCCACCACATATTTTTCATCTTTCATAAATAATGGAATTTCCATTATACTTTATCCCATCATTGACAGAATAGATCAAGATCTTATTTCCTTTAGATAGTTTATCATTTTATTTTTAGGTCATCCTTATATGTTATATAACTATTCTAAACTTATTCACACTTTATTAGTTTATAATTATTCGTACTATTTTATATAAATTTATAATTAATTGGTGTATTAACTCTAATGAAGATGAAAATGAATAGAAAGGTAGAAATTTATATAAAATAACTTGTAACTAGTAGAACAAAATTAAAATAATTAAATACAAAAGGTACGAATTAAGGAAAGAAGCTAATTATGAATTAAATAAGAGGACTTAGATAATTAAACCTAAAATATCACTATTTATGACTTGAATATGTCTAGAGAAGTTAAAAAATATATGATAATAAGTATAAACAAAAACTATAGATTTTATTAACTAGGGTCAAGATCAGCCAGAAGGGTATAATATTGATTACCATTATTGATTGATTTTATCCTTTGATAAATATAAGTAAAAATAGGCTAAAATAAATTTTCCCTAATTTAAATTGGCCTCTATTTTTAATATTTGTCTTTGATTTTGTATAAATGTTCTATAAATGACTTATTGAAAGTTCAAACCTTAATATGACTTGTAATAGCTGAAAATATGCAAATAAATTGTGAAGTGTACTAGGTTGAGCTGATCCTAATCACTACCATGGTGAATAATACTTACCTAAATATCCACTAATCCAAAGAGGTAAATCAATCCCATATATTTAACCCACATAGAGTTCTTTGTGTGATTGGTTCCTTTTTCTACATGTATGCATCTATATATGGCTTGAATACTAGATATTGATTTTTTTTTAACTTAGATAGAATAAGATATCTAGTTGGATAAATATTTATTAAAATTAATTAAATTGTAATTAAGAATCATATGGAATCATTTTTCAATGTGTGATAGTGGAAGTGTGCCTACATAGTGACATTTTCAAGTAATAGAATAGGTGAATTAGATAGCACTCCAAAAGGGGAAAAACCTCAAACTACCTATCCTAAAAATGTGGACCAATTTATAAGATAGGTATTAAATTTTAAACATATTCATTATATGTGGTAAAAGACAAGATCAACCTATAAGCAAAGTATTAACTAGCTGGTATTATCCCATTGGGGTCAATTATATCCTAGAAAATATGACACATAATTTTATAAATTTAACTATTCATATAAATTCTTAAAGAAGATTTTAGAGATTAAGGACATTTTTTGGAATAATATAAATTTATAAAAATATTTAGTCCATATAAGTATTTAGGATAGATTAAAGTGGAAAAATATGTCTAGATTAAGTGATCATGCACCATTATCAAGGATTCACAATAAATCTGGGTGCCTAAATCTACCCCAACTTTATTATAAAAATGATATTAATAAAATAAAATTGAATATAAACCAAAGTGTTTATAACACACTACATTTAAATTTATACTTCATTTTTTTTAGGGCATTTTAACTTGGAAAACCCTACAACTCATGAAATTGTCATTTTCTTCAGTTGAACCTTGAAAATGCTTGAACTTTCAAAATTGAAAAAAAAAAATGGGGGGAGATGGGGGGGGGTGTGGATTACACATATATATGTGAAACCAAAGTTTAATTTGTAAATTTGTTTTAATATTATGCTTCCTTGAATAATTAGAGAATTGGTGCTTCTCATGAAGAAGTTGGAGAGATTTGTTCATTTTTTGAACATTAACAAATTAAGGGTGATCATGTACCATTTTGGATCAAATGTGAATATGAAAAATAACCCATTATGGGACACATAAACATCAATATTAATTATTTATATTTATAACCCCCAAGATATAAAAATTTAGGGATTCATAATGGATTTACAGGCTATAGTGTTGGAGGGTACTAAATTTCCAATTCATGCACTATGCACTTTAAATAAATCAGCCACTACTAGATGACATATAGATTAAATTATGATTATTTTCCTTAGTTCATTTATGCTTGATAAAAATATAATATATGACTTATATGTCCTTACTACGACCATGGATAATAAATATTATGAAAGTATGTAATGAATATGTATCATTCTTCCATGTGATAAATGTAATAATTATAAGTGTATGTAGATGAAACTTATTTAAATATTTTTTGAAACTTATGCATAAATGTATTTCATGCGCCCATAATGTATGTATCAATAATTTGTTCTTATAATGTGAGTGCATATGCATGGAATGTGCCCTCATAGTTTGTGTGAATACTTAAATTTGAACCCTTATGAATTCTTTGAAGATATATTCTATACCCTAAAATGATTTTGTCTCATTGAGGCTTATCTCTTGTATAAAAGGCCAATGAAATGACACCCTTATGAGATGAGTGATTTATTATTAAATTCACTCATATATAAATAATTGGTATTTGTATCATGCATATCAATATGTAATCATTGAGTATTGAATCATATGTGAAAAAGTTATGTTATCATAATGAGACATGTATCATTTTAAGCATGTTTTCAACATATTACACAAGGCCTACATTTTAAAATACAAAAAATTATATCAATGAAGATCATATTAGTATTTTTAATATAATGATACATAATAGTTAGTGTAACATATGGATCATAGCACTCATAAAAATAAACAAGATTAACAACCACACAAACACAACAAATTTAATTTCATATAATAAGGCCAAGGAACACATTTAACGGACATGTTTAAATTTCACACAAACAAAGATTTTACATAAATGTCTAAAGGAAACATTTAAAGGACATTAATAGTATCATAGATTTTATCACCCAAATTTTCACCCTTGTAAGGTTGTTCAATCCTTCATAATTTGGGGTAAAATGGAGACAATCCTAGGTTGTGGGTGGCTGAATAGGTGGATTGAATCTCTATATTATAGGGCTATCTCCCCTTGATGTACTAATTAGGCCCCACAACTATACACTAATAGCTTGTAAACAAAAAGGGAGAGGGACAATATGAAAGAAACCTAACTAAGGAGGTGATACACTAAATATTAAGATCATTAACACCTATTCCGTATGCACTATGACCTATAGGACTGAGATACATACACTAATCTCAACTTGTACCTATTCCTTTAGTGATTTTTAGAGAGGAAATATAATTTGTATTTATGAGGGAATATTATTTCCACTTCTAATCCACAAGTGACCCCCTGATGACACTCTCTATAACCTACAATAGTAATCTAAACTACATGAAGATAAGAAGAACAAGACAATAAACCAAGGTGAGTTGAGTATATCAATCTCTCTAGAATCTTTAACATCTATCCATCTATCTTAGGATTCTTAGATGCCTTTTTTATGCTTGAAAAACTCCTATTTTGATTAGTACCATGCTACGAACATATTAAATTTACATGAAGGCCTTGAAAAGGATTAATACCTATGTAAGTATTTTTTATATGGTGTAGTGGATATCCCAAATACCATACTCAATCGTACCTAAACCTAAATGAGGGAGTTTTTATGTTGATTGACCCTTTAGAAGCTTTTAGACTTTCTATAAGAAATTTATATGATCACTATACACACCAATTGATATAACCACTAGAAATTATTTTTTCCTTGATGATGTAGTTATTTAATCATGTATTTGGGTTTATATAGGGTTACCTTAAGGTTTTAGTCTTGTTAGGTGACCTTATAAGGTCTACCACTCAGTCCACCTTATGTCAATTAGTGAGGAAATTTTGATTTAGGATTTATTTTTACTATAAAATAATCATATCATCATGTATACTTTTAAAATAAATTTGAGAAGACACCCACACCTTTTTACAAGACTAAAAAATAATCAAAATTGATCGAGTACATAATAGCTCACCTTGCTACAAATAGTTCCAAAACAATCACTTACACACCACTTGATACAACAAATAGAAATAAATTTTTCCTTGTATATGTAGTTATTAAATCATTCATTTTTTTTTTAATATATGGCTATCTTGATGTTTTAGAGATGCTAAGTGACCTTACAAGTTATTTCACTCAATCCACCTTATGCCAATCAGTAATGAAATTTTTATTTAGGATTATTTTTTTACCTAAAAAATTATCATATAACCTGTATAATTGTAAAATATATTGGATAATACCCTCACACTTCTAAACATTCCTATAAAACCATCAAAACTAACCATGAGTCCACAATAGCTCACATTCATACAAATAGATCCAAAATAGTCACTTCCAGGCAATTTTATTACCTCCTAACCTCCACATGTGCAAAACAATAACTCTAAATTGTCCTTCTAAGGAATACATGTGTCTCCAAGTTGTTTCCAAAGTTACATAAGTTCACTAGATTAATTAGGAAATCTTTCAAGCCTATTGAGCTCTAGTATGAGGGTTTCTAAGGGTTTTAGGTAATTTTACTCTTAGTAATGATTTATCGAGATATAATACTAAAAATGAAAATTAATACCATGAAGAGGAAGTAAATATATATTATTAACTTACCTTAGGACCATTATATCCCATGTAAACTCTTTGATTAAGTTTTGAGCACTTATTTAGACCTTATTGAGATCTGCATTAAGCAAAAATAGGTTTTTAAGTGACTTTTTTTCTTACAGATTGTTTATAATATATAGACCTCTTGATAAAATCTCAATTCTATAAGATTATAGTATGAGTACCTATTAAAAATATATCAATTCCATTTATTCCCATGCATTTACTCATACATTTTTATTACATGGTGAAACTCATGTTCTCAGCCGATCCAAACTTATTAGTGAGCTTGAGGAAGGTCAAATGGAAAAAAAAGGCTATGAATTTGTTTGTCTTGGAATAGAATTAACTTTTTAAGATACATACCATGAATTAAAACCTATGTAAGCTATCCATTTAATCATTTTCCCTTTTCAATACTTTGAATCTTGAAAAAATCTATTATTAGGGTTAATGGATAGTCATGTGAATACAACCTTGACCACTCTGATTATCAATTTACCTCCATCTTGTAGTGAGATAATCCTCATAGGACTTTTCACTTAATTATTCTCCAACCTTGATAAAATTCCATTTTAAAAATTTCCAAAAACATGCCCAAACATCTAATATTTGAAACATAGGCTTGCAAGTGTTTATTAGGAATCTTAACTACATACTTTGATAATGAGTCATCATGAGATAATATTGATGTTATAAATGATATTGGATAAGGATGGATATTTTTATAATATTATTATTTTCTCCACAAACCTATTATTACTTACCATCTTTCACCAATATCTCCTTTCTCACTCACTTATGTATCACAAGTCTGTAAGTCTTCATGTAGACCTTTTGAGTCTCTTCCTTGCATATCCTTGCATTGATAGATTATGAAGTAATTATTGGAAAATTTATCACCTTATTTATATACCTCATTATATATCCATATGTTAAAAAATTTTAACTCATTTAGAGAGGCCTATTGATAGTTTTTCATAGGTCTATATAGTCAAAAGGCAAGAAGTTCAAGAGATATGTATGTGGTCATTTAATGTGACTGAGTGCATCCCTTCATCTAAATCTTATTCTCATATCAAAAAATATATAAATTTTATGGTACTATAACAAGAATATTTTATCCCTAAAGGAACATTATATCTCAACCTACTTCACTAGTTACATGAATTCCTCATGCTCTTGGAGGCAGCTATAGGTGTTCTTTCTGAGTATGTACAAATCAACCTTATATGCATTTAATCATAATATATTTATGTTTTGAGACCTAATGGTGTATTTATGAGTTTTTAAGAGAATTTATGAATTCAAAACATTTTTAATAACTTGTTTCACTTGTTTTATGCTCAATCATTCTCACAAAATCAAGACTATGCTCATTCTCTTCATCTAAGACTTGAAACTTAGAAATAACACAATGTCCATGAAAGATTTTTGGATTTAAAATCATTGAGGGATTATTAAAATACCTTATATATCATTATATATATTAATAATTAGTTTTATAACCTTGACCACATGATCTTAATACCTTGAAACCTTGAATTCATCCAAAATGCATTACCACTAGCCTGCAAATTGACCAAACTAAAGGTTCTTTGTATTTTGATGGATCACATATACTAAATATGAATTTATAATGATGTGAAAGATGTAATTGAATTATTTTGATCTTATTTCATCTTATTATCACTTGATTTTTATCTTTCTTGTGTAGAAAACAATTCACACTTGTCATGAAACCTATGTAATTTGATAACTCTAGACAAATGACCAACTTATTGCCATGGGTAGACCTGTACCATGGATATATGCAATGATTTTTTTATTGATAGGGTTATTTTTCATTTTTACATGGTCTTACCATCATTATGTTTCCCTCATCATGCCCCAAAGTGCATCAAAAAGGTAAAAACCTGAGCTTATAGGGTCTATAGGTAGTTTTTAGCAACCTAACTTCTTAGCAATAAGTCATAAAGGAGAGGGAGTGTATCAAATAAATAATGACACCAAATGTAAGGATAATAGTGTCCCCTTATTTGAAAAATATATTAGCTCACCACTCTCTCCCCTCTATATGAAATGAACATATGAAACTAGCCATTGTGAGTCTACCTTGGTTTCGATGTAAACTCTGATGAATTTGTTTACTTATTTGGATCTACGCAAGAATTTTTTCATGAAACTGACCATAGGTAAGTGACTAGACACCCTTAATATAATTTACACCTAAATATAGACCCTTCGTGCCCATACAAGTGACCAAAACTACCTTATTTAGAGTGATTCATTCTCTTTTGTGTATTAAATTACAAGAATTCATGACTCTAACCACTATATGACCAATTCCTAACATTATTCATGTTATAAACCCTCTTTATATTCTTGACATTTGAAAATATATGTATAAAACCTAATATTTGGTCCAATAAGTGACTTGATAGACTTTATAATGTAGTGACAAGTATAGAGGAAACTAATGCATGTTTGATAGCTTCATGAGGTGAACATAAAGCTTTGTAAGATCACCTTTGAATTTAATATACCTTTTCACCATTATATTTAATAACCCATGTAATAAATAGGATTTATAAATTATTAAATTAACCATAATGAAACCTTGACCTCTTTAGTAAACTTTAAAATATTCTAAGTTACCTTAACTCGCTCACAGAAGGCTAAGATGCTTCAAACAATGAAACCAGTTAATGGAAAGACATAAGTGAAAATGCATTATCTTGACACATCATGAAATAGACATAGGACCCTCTAAAATGAACTTTATGTTTATAAAAATATATGAGGAATTCAATAACCTAAAAAATGTTAAACAAGTATCTAAGTGACCATTTGAATAACATTACAAGACAATGATGGATATCAACAAAGTTAAGAATCCCTATGAAGGAAGTCGTTAATTTTTTGAAAATTGAAATTTTTGGATTGGGTGAAATAAATGGTAAACAATTTGGTGATTCACATGTCTATCATGCATGTAATGTTAATAGACCATTAACCTTGTCCTTGTATTAGGTAATGGAATCACTTGCACTCAACTACTGACTCATATGGGACATTGATTTTGGATGCAAGATCCTTGAAATAATTGAAACAATTTATTACCTCACCAACATAGAAAAATAAAATAAAACACCAAATTAATATTCACGATAATCAACAAGACAAAATGAGCCAACACACTTGTGTGAATAAGCACTTAGGTAAAACAAATCATAATAAACATACTACAGATAACCAACCTCAACATATCTTTATCCTCCAGGATCAAATGGAAATCTATTGAGATTACCATGCCCCCATGAAATTAAGTTGTCATATATGAGTGGATTATAACTAGGTATTATTCATGGAGTGAGATATTTCACCTACATTTTGAGATGTTAGCATACTCATGGTCTCCTTGACTAGCAACCAAACATTATTCCTTCATTCCCTTATTCATTAATTGAATATGTGAGTCAATAAAAAAAGTCATATTTATCATAATCTTGCCTTCTTGGAAAAAAAAATCCATATATATCTCATCAATAGGTTACTCTTGATCAAACCAGATAATCTAAGATAGATCTTGTGCCATGATTGTAGGGTTGGCTTCAAGAAAAAATGCACCTTGCCTCTTGAGATCTTGAGACCAATGGAACTTAATTTCCTTTTCTAATAATGAATAAAAGTCTACAAACTAATTTAGAGCTTTATATCCTTCCATAATAACATCAAACAAGTCATCATTAACTGGAACTACCTCTTGGAATGTTACAATTAGAGGAATAACTCTTTATTTCATATTAAATTGCTTACCAAAGCTACCTTATTCTATTTTTATCAGCATATACCCTCCCTATAAAATAGTGAACACTGATCCAATCACATCAAACAAGTCTTCAAACTTCCTTTCATTATCTTGTAGATCAATTAGGTCCTCTTATAGAAAATCAAACTCCTCTTTCAAGCAAGGCAGAGGCTCATGAACTTAATGGAAGAAGGAAGTTTAAATTATAAATTTACCTCCTTAACTTATTCATACTTGGTTTCCATCTCACCTAGTGATATATGGTCTTATTTAACCTATTGATAACCATCAAACGCATACCAATGTGATTGATCCATTTGGTCATTGATGGCACTTTAAAAACATGCATGTAATTTTAACATTTTCAAATCATTGTGTCTTGCATTCTCCTCATTTATAAAGACTATTTTGCATCCTTATTCACCAAGTGGTGTTCCAATGGTAAATTATTCATCGTATACCCATAAAGTTTTGTCTTCATGGCATTCTTGGGAGTGATATAGAACTTCAATTTAACTATCTTACTCAAGGATAGTTGATCAACCTCAAAAATAAGTTATAAGTTATCATGATCAATGAGCTTATCCTTCCCTTCCATTAACCAATGAATCTTTAAAACTTTGAAATTTTTTTATGTTAAACTTTCTCAAAAAGGACTACTTATTGAATTGAATAATCTTTTGAATTGATTTTAAAGATGGTAAAGTCTTAGATTTTCTAATCTTCTCAACAAGGATTTACTTTTTTTTTTGAATTTCTTCCTAAATTGACTTCCAAGATGGGAAGGATTTAGGCTCTTGAGGAGGGATGGGTTGGGATTGAATAGGTTTAGGTTCTTATTTGGTCTTAATTACCTAATCTAAACTTATTCCCCTTTGTTTATACCATGACTTCACCACTTGATTCTAACTTGGAATCTTAAGATATATATATATATATATATATATATATATATATATATATATATATATATATATATATATATATATATATATATATTTTTGGGGGGTTCTTAAAGAATGGGAATAGAGTTTTTTGAGAAGATAGCCTCATTATTCCCCCTCAAACTAGAATTCAAAAATTCCAATTCTGATTTGTCTTGATCTTAAACCCTCTTAACAATAACCTCTTTGATCTTGTGGATGTTATATGGGATTAACTTCCATGATGAGAAGGATTTAGCAGTATGTAAAGGATTTGGTACACTTTAAAACTCACATGACTAAGTATTTTGAGGAAGAATGGGTGGCACAAAAGAGGGTTGAGGTGGTATAGGAGAAGGAACATCGGGATGGTAGAACTAAAAATGTTACTCTTCATGAACTATTAGCTTATCCTATATGCATTGAATTAGTCCACCTATGTCCATCATGTCACTGGTGAGTCTTTGCTAGTTTTCTTTTTCAATAAGTACCCATTCTTCCTTCATTAGTTGTAATGAGTCTCTCATATTTTTAATGACATAAACAGGAAATCATAGACCATTATCCTTTTATCTATCAAGCCCTATGATATAATTTTTTATAGACCAAGACAATTTGCTTAAATCTTGAGATAGATTTATTTGAAATGTGACTATGTTTACTAAGAATAGCATGATCTTGACAAGACTGATTAAAAGGATGAAAATTCTACCAAAGAGATGGACTATCCTAGTAAGACTATTTAGGAAAAGAATAAGAAGGATAATACTCATGATAGCAAGGTTGATAAGAATAAACATACAACTGATAAGGGTTGACAAACAAATGAAAGGGATCATCATGAGTTTGATATGCCATACCAACTTGAGTAAAATATAAATCAACACAAAAATCATCTATGAAACCTCATGATAAATGAAAAAATGAAAGAACACTTTCTTAAAATGATACTTGGGCTACTAAAAATGGTTGAATACATTTAGATTCACCATTGGTGCTTGTTTTCATGCCTTTAAAGGCTAATGCATTAAAGATCACACCAATCACTCTTCAATGGATGAAGACTCTTGTACCATCAGGCATGTGAGAACTATTATTACCCAAATTGGAGTAATATGGATAGAATAATATTAGATTTTAAATCAAAAAGGGTGAAGAAAAACATGAATAGAACCTAACTAAGGAGGTGACACAATAGATCTTAATATCACTAACACATATTTCATGTGCACTATGACCTATAGGATTGAAATAAATGCACTACTCTCAACTTGAACCATTACATTAGTGATTTATGGAGAGGTAATGTATTGGGGGGTTAGGAAAGAATATTCTTGCCACTTCTAATCCATAAGTTACCCCTGATGACACTTTCTATAATATGCAATAGTAATCTAAACTATATGAAGCCAAGAAGAACAATAAAATAAACCAAGGTGAGCTAAGTATACACTTGATTTCATCATCCATTCAATTGTTTACACTACATGTAGCCATAGAAGAAGGAAATATCAAATATAAATTGATTAGAGGTATTAATAAATAGTAGGGATAAACCATATGAATGGTGAAGGATCATTAAAAATATATTCAAGGTTACATATATAGGAGAAAGTGATAAGGAGAAAGAGAGAAGTGTAGGAAAATTAATGACAAGTGTCATCTACTGCAAAACATTTATAGTCAAGAAAAATATCAAAGAGTATTAAAAATAATCTTATTCACATGTGTCAACCTCATTTGATCCTAATCTTATATAAAATTTTATAGAAAGGAATCTTCAACTCCATGGATGAACCATCAACCTCACTTAAAATTGACCTCTTCACTTGATGGGAAGTGACAATTTATACTCTTCACATGATAATTGTTATTTACCTACCATTTCATCATATTAATACCTTTATCATTATGGAAATCCCTCAAAATGATTCCAAAAATTATATCAATCCTTCTAAGATATGTAACATTTGTCCATCTATAAGTAGGTTTCTTAGATGCCCTGTTTATGCTTGATAAACTCCTATTTTGATTAGTACAATGCTAAGAACATATAAAATTTACTTGAAGGCATTGAAAAGGCTTAATACATGTGTAATAATTTTTTATATGGTGTATTTAATATCAAAACTACCATACTCAATCACACCTAAACCTACATGACAGAGTTTTGATGTTGATTTGCCCTTTAGAACTTTCTACACTTTCTAATGGCAATGTATATACTCACTATCCACACCACTTGATACAGCCAATAGAAATGATTTTTTACTTGATTATTTAGTTCTTAAACCATGAATTTGGGTTTATAGAGGGCTATATTTAGGTTTTAGTGATGTTAGGTAACCTTACAAGGTGTGTCACTAAGCGCATCTTATGCTAATCTATGAGGCAATTTTGATTTAGGCTTGTTTTTTCCTAGCAAAATATCATATCATCATGTAGACTTGTAAAATATCTTGAAGAAGACTCTCACACATATGCACATGATTTGAAAACCATAAAAATGACCAAGATTCCTTAATAGATCACATTTCTATAAATAATTCTAAAATGGTCAGTTTCAAGCCATTATCATACCTCTGGCCATCCACACATGCTAACAAATCACTATATAGGGTACTTATGAGGTATAAAAGTGTCACCAAGTTTCTTTCAAAGTTATATAAGTGCACTATAGTCATTTAGAAGGCCTTGAAACCTATCAAGCTCTAGTATGAGGGTTACAAAGGTCTTAGGTAATTTTACTCTTAATAATGATTTACAGAGCTAGAATCCTAAAATGGAAACTTAATTCCATGAAGAGGAAAGGAATAGACCATATTAACTTCACTTAGGAAAATTTTATCCCATGAAAACTCTCCTATAATTTTTTATCTATTTTTTACACCTTTTGAGTTCTTCACAAAGCAATAAGAGGTTTTTAGTGACCTTTTTTGTTAAATATTATTTATACTATACAAACCTTTTGAAAAATTAACAATGCTATAGTATTAGAGTATAAGGACATATTATACATCTCTCAATTATATTTATACCCATGCATTTACTCATGAATGTTTATTGCATGGTGAAAGTCATGCTCTCGGTCAATCTAGTCTTATTAATGAGCTTGAGAAATGTCAAATGGAAATAAAAGGCTATCAATTTGTGCTTTTTGTCTTGGAATTACCTTGGAAAGGTATGTATCATCAATTCAAACCTATGTACGTGATCCTTTTAAGGACATTACCTTTTTAATACTTTGAAGTTTAAATTAAGTTATTATTAGGGTCAATGGATAGTCATCTTAATATGACCCTAACCATCTTTGGTCAACACTTTCCATCCATCTTGTATTGAGATAAACCTCATAGGATTTTTCACTGAAGTCTTCCTCAACCCTTAGAAATTTTAATTTTTCAAAATTTCCCAAAAAATTCCAAAATATCTCATATTTGATACATAGGCTTACAAGTGCCTATTAGGCCTCTTGATTAAATACTTTGATAATGAGTCATCTTGAGATAATACTAAAATTCTAAATGATATTCAATAAGGATGGAGAGTTATATTATTTTATTCTTTTCTCCAGAAACCTCTTAACACTTCTCATATTTCACTCCATTATCTGTCATCGGTATGTAAGTCTTTAGGTAGACCTATTGAGTTTATCATTGCATCTCCTTGTCTTTACAACTTATGAAGAGATTATTATAACCCTTGTCACCTTATATATACCTCATCATATCTTCTTATGTTATAACATCTTATCTTAGATAGAGAGTCCTATTGAGATATTTTCATAAGTTTGTATAGTCAAAAAGTGAGAAACTCAGGAGAGTTGTAAGTCATCATTTTGAGTGATTGAGTGTACTCATTCATCTACATATTATTATCATATATCCAAATAAAAACATTGTATGGTCTTATACCAAGACTCTATTCTCCATACATGAACATTTATATCTCAATCTACTTCACTAGTTCCGTGAATTCCTCATGTTCTTAGAGGAAGTTGTAGGTGTTCATTTTGAGCATGTACATAGTTCCCTTATGTGCATTTAAGCATAGTCTCTTCACCTTTTGATCCATAATGGCATGTTGATGAATTATGAAGAGACTTTAATAATTCAAAATATTTTTAATATCTTGTTTCACTTTTTTTATGTTCAAACCTTCTCATAAAATCAAGGCTCTACCCTTTATCTTCATCTAACATCTGCAACTTAGAAAGAGAACAATGGTTGTTAAGGGTTTTAGGATTTAAAATCACTAAGTTATTATTTAAATACCTTGTGAAAAATTATATATATGCATAGGTAGTGTGATAACCTTAAATACATGATCTTAATAGCTTGAAACTCTGAATCCATCCAAAACCCATTTCCACTAGCCTATAAATTGATCAAACTAAATATTATTTAGATTTTAATGGATCACACATGAAAAATAGGAATGGATAATTATGTGGAATATTTAATCTAGTTATTTTTAGACTATTTCACCTTATTATCACCTTCTTTATAGCTATCCTATACAGAAAACACTTCACACTCCTCATGAAACTTGTTTGATCTTGTAAATATGGACAAGTAACCAACTTATTTTCTTGGAAAAACCCTTACCATGGTTATATGAAATGGTTTTTGTATTTATATTCTTCCTTGTAATAATTAAATGGTCCTCCCATCATTTTTTTCCCTCATCAAGCCCCAAATTACATCCAAACACCAAAAACTGAAGACTTCAATGTTTATAGGCAATTTTAGCACCCTTTATTATTAACAATAGTTCATAATGGAGGGGGAATGTAGTAGATAAATAATTCCACCAAATGGAAGGTTAATAGGGTCCCTTTATCTACTAAATACCCTAGGTCACCACTCTCTCTCCTCTGTACAAAATGAGCATAAGAAACTAGGCATTATGAATTCGCCAAGTGCTTGATGGAGATTCTGATGCATTTGTTTACTTCTTTAGATCTGTTCAAGATTTTTGTTTATGAAAATTATATGAATTAAGTGAATATATACCCCTAAATTCATTTACAACTGAATATGGACCCTTTATGCCCATATAAGTGACAAAAACTACCTTCTGTATAGTGATTCATACTCTTTTATATGTTGAATTCCAATAATTCACGATTCTAACCCTTCTCTAACTTGTTATTGACATTATAAACATTATAAACCCTATTTATATGATTAAAATTTGAAAATATATGTATAAAAACTCATATTTGACCTAAGAAATGACATGTTAGACCTTGAAATGCAGTGACATGTGTAAAGGAAACTAATGCATGTTTTATATCTTCATGAGGTGAACATAAAGCTTTTTAATACCACATTTTACTTAGATTTAACTTTTCACTATTGCATTTAATAACTTATGCAATAAATAGGATTTTGGAAGGCTTAAATTGAACATAATGAAACCTTGACCTCTCTAAAAAACCTTAAAATATCATAAGTTACCTTAAATCCCTCAAATAAGGCTAAGATGCTTCAAACATTGAAACCAAGAAATGTAAATACTTGAGGTATAATACATCATCTTAACACATCATGATGTAGACCTAGGACCCTCCAACTTGACCTTGATAGCTCAAGAAACACATGAGGAAGTCAATACCTTAAACAATGTTAAACAAGGATCTAAGAGACCATTTGAAGAACATTACAATACCATGATGGCTATCAACAAAATAAAAAATCCCTATTAAGTAAGTTTTGAATTATAGGTGTTGACATTTTCATCTTGGGGGAAAAAATGGTCAATAATTTTGGTCATTCATAGAGGTAACATGCCTATAATGATAATGGATTAGTAGCCTTATCATTCCATTAGATAATGCAATAACTTGCACTTAACTATTCACTAATATGGGACCTTGACCTTGTCTAAAATACCCTTGAGACAACTACAATAGTTGATTACCTCACTAACATAGTAAAACATAGGAAAACACCAAATCAACACACACAATAATCAGCAAGAGAAAAAAATCCAACACACTTGTGCTAACAAACACTTAGGTAAAATATAACATAAGAAATATACTACACATAACCAAACTCAACATATATTTCTCCTCTAAGATCAAATAAAAATCTCTTGAGACTATCATGCCCCCATGAAATTAGGTTATCATATACTGACCAAATTCTAATGATGTATTATTCATGGAGTGAGAACTTACACCTATATTTTGATATGTTAGCATACTCATGGTCTCCATGAATAACAACCAAAACTTCTACATTCATTCCCTTGTTAATGAATCGACCATGTGAGTAAAGAACAAAGTCATAATTATCCAAAGCTTAGTTGCTTGGCACAAACAATGTTATCTTTATCTCATCAATAAGATTCACTTCATGAAACCAAATAATATGAAATGGACCTTGTGGCATGGTTGTAGGGATGGATTTAAGGGGAAATGCACCTTGATTCTTGAGAGATTGAGACCAATGGAACTCAATTTATTTTTCCAAGAGTGAACAAAAGTCTAAAAACTGATTGTGAGGTTGATATCCTTCCATAAGAACATCAAAAAGGTCATCATTAATTGGAACTACCTATTGGAATGTTAAAATTGTTGGACTAACTCTTTATTTCATATTAAATTTCTTACCAAAGTTACCTTCTTCTATTTTGATCAAAATATACCCTTCTTGTAAAAGAGTGAGACCTAATCTAATCACATCAAACAAGTCTTCAAACTTCCTTTCACTAGCTTGTATATCAATTTGGTCCTCTTCTATCAAATCAAACTCCTCTTTTTAGAAAGTGAGAGGCTCATCAGCTTGAGGGAAACAAAGAAGTTCAAAGTAGAAATTTGTCTTATTAACTTATTCATGCTTAGTTTCCATCTCAACCACTATTTGTATGATCATCTTGAACCTACTCATTACCATCAAACACATGCCAATATGATTGATCCATTTAGTCATTGATGTCACTTTGAAAACCTACCTATAATTCTAGCATTGTCAATTGATTATGTCTTTCTCTCTCCTCATATCTAAATATTTATTTACATCCTTCTTCACCAAATAGCATTTTAATGATAACTTTTGGATCATATACACTTAAATTATTATCTTTATAGCCCTCTTGGGAGTGATCTAGAGCTTAAATTTTACTTTCTTCCTTAAGGAGGATTTTCTCAACCTCACAAAAAAAATTGAGCTCTCATAATCAATGAGATTATCCCTCTCTTCCTTCCATTCACCAATTAATCCTTCAAACTTTGAATTTTTATGGTTTTCAACATTTTCCACAAGGACTTCTTTCAAAAATTGAATGCTCTTTTAAATCAATTTCCAATATGGGAAATTTTTAGATTCATCAAGCTTCTCAATAAGGATTTCATTTTCATTTTTGATTCATTCTTTAATTGACTTCAAAGATAGGAAGGCTTTAGTATCTTAAGGAGGGAAGTGTGGGGATTAAATAGGTTTAGGTTATTCTTTGGTCTCAATTCCCCAATCTAAACTTATTCCAATTTGCTTATCCCTGAATTCACCACTTGATTCCAACTTGGAATCTTCAAGGATTTTTAGGTGGGTTATTAAAGTATGGGAATAGTGTTTTTTGCCAAGATAGCCTCATTATTTTCCATCTAATAAGAAATAAAACACTCTAATTTTTATTTGTATTGATCCTTAACCCTCTCAACAATAACCACTTTCCTCTATTGGATTGAATTCCATGATGGGAAGGCTTGAGGGGTATGTGAAGTATTGGGATGATTTGTAACTAACTTGATTAGGTATTTTAAGGAATAATGGGTGGCATGAAAGAGGGATAAGGTGGTATAGGATAAGGTGTGTGAATCTGGCAGCACTAAACTTGTTTCTCTTCATGAACTAGTAGCTTTTAATCTATGCATTAAATTAGACCACCTATGTTGATCATGCCACTAGTGAGTCTTTGTTATTTTTATCTCGTAATAGGTTCCCACTTTCCCTTCATCAACTATAATAAATCTCTCACATTATGAGTGATATGACTAAGAACACTTAGACCATATTTCCTTTATGTATCAAGACTTATCATATACTTTTCATAACACAATAGAGCTTTATTAGAATCTTGAGATAGATTGATTTGAAATGTGACTATGTTTCCTAGGAACATAATGGTCTTGATAAGACTGATTAGAAGGATGATAATTCTACCAAATAAGTGGAATATATTGGTAATATGATTGAAGAAATTAAGAATTTTAATTCTCTAACTAGAAAGGCCGATAAAAATGAGCATGTAACTAATAAGGTTCGACAAAATACTGACAAGGATCAACATGAGTTTGATATGCCTCACCAACTTGAATAAAATAGAAATCAACATGAAACTCAGACATGAAGCCTCATGAGAAAGGAAAAAATGAAATATCACTTGATTAAAAGGATACTTGGGCTGCCAAAACTAGTTGAATACATTTAGAGTCACCATCAGTGCTTTTGTTCATGCCTCCAAAGGTTGATGCATTGAAGATCACACTAATCACTCTTCAATGAATGGAGATTCTTGTCCCACTGGGGATTCTAGAACTATTATAACAAAAATTTAAACCCTTGTAAGGTTTCTTAAGCCTTCACAATTTGAAGTGACATGGAGGCAATCCTAGACTATGGGTGGCCTAATAGGTGGATTGAATCTATAGATTATAGGGTTAACTCCTCTTGATGTATCAATTAGGCTTACAACTCTACACTACTAGATTGTAAAGGAAAAGAGATAATAACATCATGAAATAAACCTAACTAATGAGGTGATACAACAAATCTTAAGATCACTAACACCTATTTCATATGCACTATGACCTATTGGACTAAATGACATACACTACTCTCAACTTGCACCTATTACACTACTAATTTTTAGAGAGTTAAGGTATTATGGGATTAGGAGGGAATACTCTTATCACTTTAAATCCACAAGTGACCCCTAGTGACACTCTCTACAACCTGTAATATTACTCTAAACTATATGAAGGCAAGAATAACAAGACAATAAACCAAGGTGAGTTTATTCTACACTTGATTTCATCAAACCATTAAATTGTTTATTCTACATGTAGCCCTAAAAGAATAAAAAATAAACTATATTGATCAGAGAAATTATATAAGGGTAGGGATTCACCATACTCAAGGTGGAGGATATTTTAGAAGCTATTCAATCCTGCATATATATAAGAGAGTGAGAAGAAGAGAGAGAGAAGTGTAAGAGAATCAATGACAAGTGTCATCTACAGAGAAAACAAGTTACAATCAAGAAAATTGTCAAAAAGTAGTAAAAAACAATATTATTCACAAGTTTCAACTTGATTTAATCCTAATATTCTATAAAATGGCATAAAAAGGACTTTTCAACTCCTTAAATTAACCATAAAATTCACTTGAAAATGACCTCTTCGCTTGATGAGAAGTGACAAGTTGTAATCTTGACTTAATAACAATCATTGACCACCCATTTTATCCTCTTGAAACCTTTATAATTATGGGAATCCTTCAAACTAATGCCCCTAAGTATTTCCATCCTCATAATATATGTAACATCTATCCATCCATCATTAGGTTTCTTAGATGTCTTATTTATGCTTGAGAAACTCCTATTTTGATTAGTAAAATGCTATGAACATATACAATTTACATGAAGGCATTAAAAAATCTTAAGACCTATGTAAGAATCTTATCTATTATGTAGTGGAAATTTCAAATATGATAATTAATCACATGAAAACATACATGAGGGAGTTTTTATGTTGATTGTCCCTTTAAAACCTTTTAGACTTTATAAAGGCAATGTATATGCTCACTAACCACACCACTTGATACAACCACTATAGGTGATTTTTTCCTTGATGATTTATTTCTTAAATAATGAATTTGGGTTTCTAGAGGGATATCTTGAGGTTTTAGTGCTACTAGGTGACCTTAAAAGTTTTATCACTCAATCCACCTTGTTCCAATTAGTGAGGTAGATTTGATTTGGGCTTATTTTTTTCCTAGAAAACTATCCTATCATCATGTAAAATTATAAAATAGATTGGATAAGATTCTCACACCTTTTTAAAGGCCTTCAAAACCATCAAAATTGATCGTAATTCCTCAATAGCTCACATTCCTACAAATAGATGCAAAATAGTCACTTGCAAGCCATTTTCATACCTCCTAGCCTCCACACTTGACAAAAGAAACTCTCCAGGGTCCTTCTAAGGAATAAAATTTTCACCAGGTTGTTTTTGAAGTTATATAAGTGCACTAGATTCATTTGGAAATCCCTCAAGCCTAATGAGCTCTAGTATGAGGGTTTGTAAGGGTTTTAGGTAATTTTACTTTTAGCAATGATTTATAGAGCTAGAATCTTGGAAGGGAATATTTATCAAATGAAGAGGAAGATCATGTAACTTACTAACTTACCTTAGGAAAATTATGTCCCATGAAAAATATCCTCCAAGTTATAGAGCTAGAATCTTGGAAGTGAATATTTATTAAATGAAGAGGAAGATCATATACCTTATTAACTTACCTTAGGAAAATTATGTCCCATGAAAAATATCCTCCAAGTTGTTAGCACTTGTTTAGACCTTCTTGAGTTCTTCATGATGCAGAAGTAGGTTTTTGAGTGACCTTTTTTTATTAAAGATTGTTTATACTACATAGACCTTTTTAGAAACTCTTAATGATATAGGATTAGAGTATGAGGAGATATTAAACATTTCCAAATTCCATTTGTGTCCATGTATTTCCTCATGAATGTTTATTATGTGGTTAAAGTCATGTTCGTAGTCAATCGAGTCTTATTGGTGAGCTCGATAATGGTCAAATGGAAAAAAGGCTATGAATTTGTTTATTTTGGCTTGGAAATACCTTGGCGAGGTTTTTACCATAAATTATATCCTATATAAGTCATCCCTTGAAGGATCTACCTTGTTCAAAACTTTGAAGTTTGAAATAAGTTATTATTAGGTTCAATGGATAGTAATGTAAATATGACCCTCAGCACCTCTGCTCATCACTTTCCCTTCATATTGTGGTGAGATAAAACTCATAGGACTTATTATGAATTCTTAAAAAAACCCTTATAAATTTCCATTTTTAAATTTTCCCAAAACATGTCCAAACTTCTCAAATTTGATACATAAGCTTGTAAGTGTCTATTAGGCCTCTTGAATGCATACTTTGATAATGATTCATCTTGAACTATTTTTTACATTCTAAATTATATTGGAGAAGGATGGAGAGTTTTCTCATATTATTATTTTCTACACAAACCTCTTATCACTTCTCATATTTCACCAATATCTCCTTTCTCACTCTTGTATCTATCATAGGTCTTTAGGTCTTCATGTAGACCAATTAAGTCTCTTCCTTGCATCTCCGTGTCTTGATAGCTTATAAAGATATTATTGGATCCATTATCACCTAGTTTGTGTACCTCATTATATATCCATATGTTATAACATATTAACTTAGTCAGAGAGTCCTACTGAAAGCTTTTCATAGGTTTGTATAGTCAAAAAGAGGGAAAATCAAGAGAGTTGTAAGTGGTCATTTAATATGACTAAATGCATTCCTTCAACTGAATGTTTTTATCATATCAATAAATCTAAACATTATATGGTATTATATAAATGATATCCTCCATGCATGAAAATTTATATCTCAACCTAATTGACTAGTTACATGAATTCTTCATGTTCTTATAGGTAGTTATAGGTGTTCATTCATAGTATGTACACAACTACCTTGTGTTTATCTAAGCATAGTATATTCATGTTTTGATCCCTAATGGTCTATTGATGAATTTTTAAGAGACTTTATGAATTCAAAACATTTTTAACATCTTGTTTCACTTATTTTATGGTCAAATTGTCTCACAAAATCAAGACTCTTCCCCTTCTCTTCATCTAATACCTTCAAATTAGAAAGAGCACAATATTTTTGAAGGGTTTTAGGATTTTAAATCATTGAAAAATTACTCAAATAAATTTTGGATAATTATATATATGGAGAGGTAGTGTGATAACCTTGCCCACATGATATCAATACCTTTAAACATTTAATACATCCAAAACCCATTGCCACCATCCTGAAAATTGATCAAACTAAATATTCATTATCTTTTTATGGCTCACACATGCCAAATAAGAATGGAAAATTATGTGTAAGGTAATTTAAGTTTTTGAAGCTTATTTCACCTTATTATCACTTTTTTCTATCTTTCCTATGTATAAAACACTTCACACTTCTCACGAAACCTATCTAATCTTGTAAATATGGATAAAACACCAGCTTATTACCATAGGTAGACTTGTACCATGGTTATATGCAATGTTGTTAGTATTGAGATGTTCCTTTGCAATCATGACATGGTCATCCCATCATAATTTTTACCTCATTGATCCCCAAAGTGTATCTAAAAGCAAAAAAATGATCTTACAAGGTATATAGGTAGTTTTTAGCACCCTAACTTCTTAGCAATAGTTTATAAAGGAGGTGGAATGATTTAGAGACCTAATACTACAAAATTTAAGGATAATAGGGTCCCATTCATTACACAATATATTATGTCACCACTCTCTCTCCTCTATACAAAATGAGAATATAAAATTAGCCATTATGAGTCTACCCAAGGCTTGATGAAGATTCTAATTCATTTATTTACTTCTTTGGATCTGGTCAAGCTTGTTTTTCATGAAATTGATTTGAGGTAAGTTAATATACACACCAAATTATATTTACCTTTAAATATAGGCCCTTAATTCCCATATAATTGACCAAAAATATCTTATTTGGAGTGATTCATTCTCTTTTGTACATTGAACTACAAAAATTCATGACTCTAACCAGTTCCTAACATTATGCACATTATATACCCTAATTATATGCTATACATTTGAAAATGTACATAAAAACACTCATATTTTACCTAATAATTGACTTGATAGACCTTGGAATGTAGTGACAAGTGTATAGGAAACTAATGCATGTTTGATAGCTTCATGAGATGAACACAAATTTTATTAAGACAACCTTTGAATTCAATTTACATTTTCACCATTTTTTTAATAACCCATGAAATAAGGAGGTTTTAGGAAGTCTTAAATTGCCCATAATGAAACCTTGACCTCTCCAAAAAAATTAAAATATACTAAGTTACCTTAACTCCCTTAAAAGAGGCTAACATGCTCTAAATAAATAAACCAAGGGATGAAAAGACTTGAAGTATAATAAATCAACTTCATGCATTATGACATAGACATAAATCACTCAAAATTATCCTTGATGGCTCCATAAACACATGAGTAAGTCAATAACTTAAACAATGATAAACAAGGATCTTAGTGACCATTTGAAGAAAATTACAAGACCAGGATGGCTATCAAAAAGTTAATAAGCCATATGGAGGATGTTTTTAATTATAGGTGTTGACATTTTTGGCCTAGGGCCAAAAAATTGTCAACAGTAACCAAGGGACATATTCAAATGTCACACAAAACATAGGTCAAAGGGCCACAATAAATAGACATATTCAAATGTTGCACATGACAAACAATGATCTCATGCATATTTTCTATCAAGTTTGTAGACAAGAGCCAAGGGCCATTCATAATAGTCAAACAAAGTCTAATATACCATGTATAATTAATATCTTTGATGGAGAATAGAACTATAAATATATTCTACATCATGTATATGTAATGTGATCATTCAATAGTAAACACCATAACCACCTACATAATGAAAGATAAATATTTTTTTAAGACATTTTTAATACTAATAATTTTAAATACTAAAACATTTGCAAAATATAAACCTATCATGAAATGGCTTGTTGGTAGAGTCAAGTCCAACATCCTAGTCGATGTAAAATTTATATGTATTGCATGATACTAAAAAATACTATTGAAATGCATGTGTGACCATATAAGATTATGTTATCTACCAATCATGAGATAAATAACATATGATAATGATGTCAAAGAAATGTGCAATCATGCTTTGGTAGTGATGTTATATTTGTATAATATTTTTAATGTTTTTGTAAGTTTTTTAAGTTTATTTTTGAAGTTTTTAACAAGCATAAAATAAAGTAACCAAGGATCAAAAAGTATAAGATAAGGAAGTTATCTAAATAATTTTAAAAATATGTGAAACTAAAGTATATAATTAATATGATGGCATGACCATGTATGAACAATATTCCTAAATATATATTTGAATATGTATGTATAGGAAATGGTTGAACACCTTCCTGTCATAAAGTGTACACTTTTAAAACCATGTAATCACATGTATGAGCAATATAATACATAAAAAACATATTGTTCTTGAGTGATATTATTGTGTAGACTAAGAATGAGTGTAATTTATTAAAAAAGTGTATTAAGGCTCTATTTTCTCCATTTTTTATTTGGATATGTCAATTTGCTATAGGATAGAATCAACTAAGGACAATAATGACACTTGAACTTGAATGTTTCCAATTGATAATATCTATGATATAAAAATGTAGTTTTAGCTATTAAAATTATGAATATAACATTCTAAATGGATAAATTCTGTAACATATGTCATTATTTTGGACATTCTAAATCTGATAATTGCTTTGATAATGAAAATGCATAAATCAAAGTGATCACAAGTGTAAGAATTCAAAGAATGACATGATAAAGTAATAAAGAAACTATTTTTAAAAAATGATTATTTTAAATTTAAATGTGCTAAACAATGAAATCATCATGTTGATGCCCATATGTATGTTGTGTGTTATTAGAATTATTATATCGATCTTTTGCATAACCAGAATCATAATTATAATCATGTTGGTCCTAAAGCTGTGGCATGCCACTCTTTTCATATTTTTTATATTTATATGTAAAACCAAGTACTCCATACAATGGTATTGAAATTTATAATTTCTATTTCTTTATATGTGTGTTGTATCACATGTCTTTGTTTTGATTGTACTATATATATTTGTTGAAATATTAAATAAAAAACCTTTGTTGGATATTAATTTACATATGTATCATCTCTTGAAATTTTACCCATTGTAATTTTATGCTCAAGTGTGATATAGTTACGATCTTCATCCAATGTTTCCCCATCTCTCTTATCCATGATCTTCCTAATTCAAAATTATATAAGGCTAAATTAGGACATATGTTAGATACCAATAAACATGTTTTTGGACCAAGTGTCAAAGGTAGCTTCATCACTCTGATAAATGATTGAAATAAGTTAGTCTTCTTTTAATTTTCCTTATCATATCTAATAAATTTTAGGATTATCATGATAAAAACATTCATGCCAATAATGTTATTGATAACAATATTAGTACATTTTTCATTATCTATGAAGGGTTTAATAATAAAAATCTCTAAATATGATGAATGTTTTTTGGTTATTACCTTTGAATCTAAACTTATAAAATTAGATTTTGTACGTATATATTGATTTTAAACCTTTTTTTGTTAGGAATCCTTTATTAAGAATACTTTTTTTCTTAGCTTGAATTTTTTTTCTTTTTTTTTTCATAATTATTTTTTATAAGTTATAATTTCATTGTGGCTATTTATTGAATGTTTTATTTTTCAATTTGTTCCCTTTGCTTAATTAATTATTCCCTTTACTGTTTTTCTTTTTTGATTGTTTGCATTTCATATTGTTCCTTTTTTAACCTTTCTTTCTTTATTTTTTTCCTTTTGAAGCTTTATTTTTCTAGCTTTTTTATTTGAAGCTTTTATTGATTTAATTTTTCCATTTGTTATAAATGCACTTGCTATTTAAAATATCAAATCATAATTTGAGTGGGTTTTTTGATTTATGTGTCTATTATTAGATTACCATTATCAATGATACTTTGTATTTTTCCTTAAATAACAACAATTATTCCATGCATTCCTTGATATGCAAAATTTTATATTGATATCATTAAAAGATGCATAAGAGGTAACATGATAAACTTGTTTCAATTTTTTTTTCTTATAAAAACACTTAAAATATTATAATATTTTTGTATATTTTATGAATAAATTATTGTAAATACATATTTATTTTGAACCTATACATAACTAATATCTTTTAAATCATAAAATAGTTACATGAAGATGCTGACATGTGATTGAAACTAGCATACTATAAATTATTTCTGTATGTGATATTACTTTCCATTGCTGTCATCTTTGAGATCAGATATTGATTTTGCATTTGAAACTCTTATATAAATTCTCTCAATGTGACTATTGAAAGAACCCCAAATCTTTAAAAAAAATGAAAATACTTGAAAAACACATTCTCTCGACTGAAGACACAAAATAGTATCTCCTTATAACACGCAGTTTTAGAATAACTATGGGAACATTCCCTAGTTAATTCACCTTTAAAGTATACTATAATGAAGTTTATTATTCATATAAAGTATAAATCACAAGGTTTATCGGTGTGCACATGTGTACGCAAAAAATTTGGGATATATACACAAAAACTATGTTTTTAATAGGGACATTTAAATCACCTTAACCCTATTTATGTACCTTATTTTTCATAATTGGTTCAGAGATAAAGGGTGAAAAGGTAAGTATTTTAACCTATCCTTAGTCAAATGATTACACCTTAACAAGGTATTTAGGTATGCTTTAGAAAATAACTAAAATCAAACATTAAACTTATAAACTATTCCACATAGTTATTACCATTCATCTTTGAAATCATTACTACACTAATACAAAATCATGTTAAACTTCACAATCATTAAATCAAAATATAAATAAAACATTTAAAGTTTCACTAATTCCTTTTGTTGGCAAGTAATCATAAAGGATATTTAATATTCCATGAGAATTATAGAATAATTGATATCCACACTCAAACATTGCATGCTTAAGATACTATAAATACTATAAGTCATTCATAAAATAATTGTGAATGAAGAAATTTAGTGATAAATTTTCAAGTGCTACTTATTGAGGTTATACTATTTTAACTTTTTAGCTTTTAGATCATGGCACCATGCTGAACCTAGTTTTACAATTATTAAATAAAAATTCAAAATCAATAAAATAAGAATACATTATAGATTAATATGTATTATTAACCACTATATTACAAGTAATATTTAATGCTTAAATGATTACAAATTCAATAAATCCAACATTAAAAATAAAAAGGTTCTCAACATTCATTCAAATGGATTATTTTGAATAAATAGCTATATCATCACAAAGTAAAGTATATCTACATATATATCACTCAACAACTCAATTTCAAAAATAATTTATTATTTCTTAAGAAATATATGACTCTATATAGATAGGAGATAAATTTGTTTCTTTTTATCTATTATCAATTTATCATTAAGTCACTAAGCAACATATGGCATTTGTATTCCAACAAATGATAAGATAATAAATCATATATTTTCTTGTAAAATATTATTTATAAAATTTCATTCACTAAATTAGTTATAAAAACACACTTAGATGATTTGATACATGATTTGGATTAAAAGCATTCTTATTGAACATTTATCATTTATAACACTACAAAAAATGAATGACTATAGTTACATTCAAATTGCCCAATAAAATGTGACAACTTCCACAATTAAATAATAATGTAAGAAACCAACTTCTACGTGAAGCACCAATACTCATACTTATCATTAAAATTTTATAAAAGAACTCTTTGTTAGCTAACCATATCAAATTATACTTTGAAATTTAATGTAATGCTTTGATAAATATCAAGGAATCCATATTACTCTTATACTCTAATAACATTATGTTAACAATGAAATAATAACAATCATCTCAATACTCCCATTACAACTATATAATTAATAGCATTATGACCTTAAAAAAGTATGAATAAGCATTCATCGTAACATTTTTGTATTTAAACATAACATAATAATTTATAGTCATTAAATATAACAATTAAATAACTTATCCTATTAAGGATTTAGAATCCCAAAAAAAACACAAATTACCTCACAAATTCACCTTCATTTTCAACATGAGTTACAAAGATATCACCCAAAAGTACTCAGTTATTTATTGTTACAACCAAGTAATAATGTCTCATTCTCTAATAATAAATGAATTGATAACATGATTTATCAATCAACTAATCCAATTATCTATTAGGGCATATAAGGATTTATAAAAAATATGTTTTCAAAAAGTAAGGTTGTATATGATTATTTACCAATCATAGCTAACCCAACCAACACAACAAACCATATTCATTTTTCCAACATGACATAATAAAAAGTATATGATTCTTATGAATAAATAATTATTACTATTTATGATTCATCATTCAACATTCATTCATGTAATTTATATATGTTTACAAAAATGATAAATATAAAAAATTACATCACAAAAGAGTTAATAATAAATTCAACAAAGTTGTAGCAATCTTCTAAAATGAACCCCCAAAAGTGGATCAATACCAAAAGAATATGATGAATGAAACATGCCACCACCACATAATTTCAAAGGCAAAAGAGAACCATATTCCAAAAAGAGACAAACCCCACACTTATAGTCATATGATCCCTCAGTTGGTGGCCCTAACCACCCCATTCATCAATTAGATGGTGGTGTCAAGCAACTAAGCAATGATAAGGTTAAGATTATGAATTGAGATTCCATGCCTTAGGTAAGTTTCCCTCATATTCAACTCACTACTCAAACCAAATTAAATAATGGAACCAATAATAAAACTCATCAATACTTAACCAAATTCAAAAGAGAACATCATCAAAATATCCTAACTACTACCATTGACAAGAATAGGTTCCAAAAGGGTTGTAAGAAACTTATAAATCAAAGACCAGTCAACCACATAATAAAACTAAATGTCATGTTTCAATCAATACAATAAAACTCAAGAAATAAGTAAAAACCATTGGTTCCAAATAACATAGTCAAATAATCCAAGAGGCAGATTAAAATAGAGTAATTTAAAGCAAAGACATTGATTAAAAATAATAACTTTAAGTAAACCCTATGTTTCACATCAACATAGTATGTGCTTAATATTACTCTCTCTCTCTCTCTCTCTCTCTCTCTCTCTCTCTCTCTCTCTCTCTCTCTCTCTGTGTGTGTGTGTGTGTGTGTGTGTGTGTGTGTGTGTGTGTGTGTGTGTGTGTGTGTGTGTGTGTGTGTGTGTGTGTGTGTGTAACTATCATAGTCTATACTACAATCCATGTTTTATATTATAATGTATCCAAATGTTAAGCAATACTCATGACAAAGTTCCACATAGTCACTATGTATTAACATTCAAGACACCACTCAATCATTACCACATGTTTTATATAAACACAAACTATATACATTTGTATACAAAACGTAGTTAAAGTATAAGTGTATATTCAAAATAAAAACAAAGATAATTAATATGTAATATACCCACACAACCAATTAAGAAAAAATAGTTAAGTATATACAAAAACCCTGATTAAAAAAAACACACACACACACAAATTTCAACCCAACATAGTTGAGGTAAAAAACCATACTTGAGTAGAATCAAAAATGACCACAAAAAGAAAAAAAAATGCTTAAAAATGAAATTCATTCATAAAAAATAATTTGTAGATATGAAATGAATACCAGGAACTTCATGTTGCAGCTACATATTTTCATGGGAACTACCAAACTATTCCAACATTAGCCACAAGACTATATGTTAAAATAATGAACTTATTTGTACAACATAATATGAAGTCAACCATGGTTTTTTTGTGTTATTATAAAACCTTGATCACCTTCCATCCATTTCCCCATAGAGGATGAGAAACTAAGAAATCCCTAAATACCACTATAGGTTGCATTCTATGCCCAAAATAATGAAGTCTTGGGAAGACAAATTAATTATGTGTTGCCCACAATCTCCATTGAGTTATGAAAAAAAGGCAATATAAAACCACCAAAAAAACATCCACAATACAACTTTTAAAAAAACCCAAAAAAATTCCATGACTTGTGCCAAAAGTTGACATCATCACCCTTAGGGTTTGGGTCAAGTAACAAAACCAAACAACATAAAAGTTTGCGCAAGAAACTACTCGATGGTTGAAACTTTGAAAATCAAGTCATCATGACATAAGATGAGCCAAAGTCAACATGGTTTGAATATTCATCAAATAATTATCCTCCTAATTTAGCTATGATGAAGTCAAGGCCTCTCCAATAAACATCATGGTGATCCGAGCAAAATCATAGACTAGTCAAGGTAAAAAAAATGGTAGTCAACAAAAGAGTGGATGGACCAAGTCTAAAAAAATAAGACTCAATATTAAACCTATTCTAAAAAAATGTAATAATGATTGAAGACCAACCAAAAACATTTTCAAAGACTATTCATATAGCAACAAATGACTTCCATTCAATAATCATTTCAAGTGACAATGAAAAATTGTCAAAGTCTCTTCCAACTACTAATTAACCTTGTATACCATGATTCATAAATCCAAAATTGAGCCTAACTCATTTACTTGTTACTGTAGTTACAGAATATGACATCAGTAATATCTAAATAATGTATATTCATTAGTACTAATCTTGTAATTTCTAGATTTTACAACATATTCCAACTATGACATATATGAATTAAAGCATGATAACTAAGTCATTAATAATATAATCTAAAATCTATCATAACATCTTAATCAAATATTTTAAAATCATAATAATATAGTTAAAATCAACATCTCGAGTAATAAATTAATGTGCCAACTGGAAATCAAGAAAAAATGCCATAGTAATGTCCAAACTAAAAAATAAAAATGAATAAATATTTAAGTCATAAAACCCTCCCCCTCTTAGATAGGATCCATCCAAATTATTAATAAAATAAAAAAGATAATTCTACATGAAAAATTTCTCATATTCTTGTGTAACACTTATTTTGCTTAGTTAGTCCCATTCGACCAATAGTTGATGAATATTTATATTCAACAACTTAATGCTAAAATGGTTTACAATTATCATAGGTTGAAAATGCATATTTTCCTCTTATAAAACTTGGAGATTTTTCCAATCCAAAATATGAAAAAGATCAGATATTATTTATCCTAACATACACACTCAATTTTGGAATTCAAAAAGGGACCCATTTTTGATGAAATATCCTTATTCAGGGTCTCATGAACTATAAGTATGTGACATATAATTTAAAAATTAAAACATGAGGTTATTTTTAATCTTGTAGTATGTTTCATAGTTATAATGGAATTGAAGTTGTACATAAGCCATGTTATATGATTTACTATTTGACTTTGATTTTCATTTAACTCAATGCTTATGTAAATGTTTAATTTATAATTTAACATATAATAGGAATGATGTGCTATGTTTTTAGTTGGTTGTTTGCCTATGCTATGTCTTAAAATGATTATTTCATACTTGGGTATTTTACAAAGTATATCAGATGTTGTCTACTCTTGCGATGTGGGATTATCCCACTCGCTTGTAGCCTGAGTGAAAAGTTAAAGTCATCATGATATCTTGATGGTGATGTCAACAAATATCCATGCAAGGAATATATTGGGCAAGTGGAGTAGTGAAAACTATTCATATGTCATCATCTTACTAACCCAGTCATGATGTCAACATAGTTCTTTGTAAAAACTATCACAGGAAAGTAAGACAATGAGATCTATCCACATGTCATCATTATACTAACCTAAAAATGAATTTAGTAGAGTATATTGTATGGATTCTCATATGAAATCAAAGCAATGAGAGCTATCCTAACATTATAATACCGCTAACCTAGTGATGATGTTATCAAATTTCCTTGTATAAACTATCCTAAGAAAGCAAAGAAGAGAGAGTTATCCACATGTCATCATCTCATAATTCAAAAATAATGTAATAAATAGACTACATCAAGCCATAACTTATTTATGATCAAAATAACAATATGTAAGCACATGTCCCTCAAACACATAAGAAATTAAAATAGATATGAATGCCAAGACCGAAAGAGAAGAAAAGAGACGTCTATCACAATATGATGGCTAAGCATCTAGGAGAAGGTAAAATAAACCACATTATAATAAAAGTTTCATAAGTCAATGATATGAAATGCAAATGGAAATAATAAATAATAACTGGATAAAAATTTGTTGCTACAATTAATTCACATCGATTAGCAAATTAATACATTCAATTCACAATTATAACACATCTAAAGCAATATATGTTGAGTTTCCATATTAAGTATAATGACATTGTGTTAAAGATATAAATTATAAACTATGAATTAAAAGGTCTATTTTGACTGATAAAATATAAACTTTTCATAGAAAAAATGCACTTTTAGACTAGAGTTTCAATGGCTTTCTCATCTCCCACTCTATTTCCCTCTGTATACTCAATTATAAGATCAACTAAATATACTGACATAAATTTTTATATAGTATCCCTCAACCATGTTTTTAAACATTATTCTATTATTTAGGATGATGTTGAAGCAACGGATCCATACAAGGTTGAGGATCATCTTTACATCTTGACACATAGGTATTAGGATGACTAGTTGGCAATAAAAGTGGTTGGTCTACATAATATAACAACCAAACCATATGTAATGCCCTACATTAACATGTTGTTTCATTTATTTTTGAATGGTAAAATATTTGTCAAGATATTATATTTTAGGCTTAGAAAAACTCTACTAGCATATATAATTATAAATGCCTTTGTGAGACATTTTAGA
>JARHVA010003636.1:1540000-1602500 GCA_037957365.1 Torreya grandis | reverse complement strand
TTTCATATATTCTCCAATGCCTCTGATTACATTGACTATTTCATCTACTTTGATGAGGTAGTCTAAAATTTTCTATTCTTTATTCATTTTAAGGCTTTCAAACTTGTCTTTGAATGTTTGTATCTTGGATTGATTTACTTGTCATCACCTTCATAGATTTTATTTAATTTATTTCAGATATCTTGTGAATTTTAACAATGCATCACTTTGACAAACTCTAAATTTGACAATCCATAAAGGATACCATTTTTTACCTTGCCATTGCTTTTATATGCCTTCTTTGAATCCTAATAAGTAGGAGTTGTAGTAGGGGATATATATCCATTTGAAATAGACATCCATATATCAAACCTTAATAAGGATAAATATGCTTCCATTATAATTATAAAAAATTAATAGTTTGATCCATCAAAGAGAGATGTTTTGTTTGAGGAAGAGCCTTCTTGACTAGCCATTTATGTTCACCATCCAAGATCTACCTGAGTTGATTAAGCTTCTTCTAAGGAGCTAGGGATCTGATACCAATTATTAGAACACAAATATCTACTAAGAGGGGGGTTAAATTAATAGATTGACTAAATTAGTCCTTTTTTAAAACTTTAAACATAGACTAAAAGTATATATAGAGATCACATACACATAAATATGAATAACACTAGATACACCATGGAAAACGTAATATGGAAAAAACCATAATGAGAATAGCTGCTAGAATATTGTTCTAATCCAACCTCATAATAAAGAACCTCACTAGTTATAATGTTTAAGGGAACCAACTCTAAGGAAACAATGATCCTCTGAGTTAAGATAACCTACTCTAAGGAAGTACCAAATCCCTAACTAGGCACCAACTCAGCTTATCTGATGGCACCTACCAATCAAATCTATGTTATGGAGAGACAACTCTAGATTATAAATTTGATTCATAAATGAATCTAATTAAATTATTTGTTATAGTTCTGGTCTATAATTACTCATGCTCTACACATCTCTCTCTCTCTTCTCTACCCCTTTGACTCTGTGTCTCTATATTTATCTATTTGACACAATTCAATAACAACAGTAACATATATTGTATCCTAGATCACACACACACACACACACACACACACACACACACACACACACACACACACACACACACACACACACACACACACACACACACACACACACACACACACACACACACACACACACACACACACACACACACACACACACACACACAAACACACACAAGCATTTGGTCTAGGGTTTGCTTCTTCTCTATGTTCTCACTTGGTCTATAACACATCATACTACATTCTGTTGGACATTAGTACCTATTTTTAACAAAAATTTCCCTGCATTTTGACCTCATGCTCCACCACCATAATTATTTGTCTCGTTACTATTTTTATCATATACTTGGCTCTAGTTTTGATGCATATGCCATATTTCATAAATTTGATCGATAATCACAATTAATTTTGTTGTCTATGTTGTAATTTATGGCTTATCTGCATGTTCTTTTGCTTGATCATTGGGATGAACATATCTTTAAATATTGACCATTGATCTTAGGTTTTTCACCATGATTTAATGGTTCTTATTCAAATTTCTCAACTTTAAAATGCATCTATTGGATCAAGTTCTAATAGGCTCCTGCTCTCTATTGGATCCTTGTATAGTTTTGGGTTTTAATGTTGTAATATTAAAATACACCTTTTGGATATTTTGATCCAATATCCTACATGCCATTAGATCTTCATAATTGCATGAACTTTACCTATGTCTAATGTTAAACCTCCATCACTTGGTATAATATTGTTACTTCTTGAGTCTTTATAATGAATACACTCCATCAATCTCATCAAACTAGCTCAATATTTAACTCACCTCTGTGTCAATAAAAATTAATCACTTTATCCCATTGAGTCCACTTATTATATTAGATCTTCATTACATGATCAACCACTCATTATTTGATCTTCTGACAAGATTGAACTTTATCTCTAATGAGCTCCTATGAATGTGATACTTGGGATCCTTGCATGTCTTCTACACCTTTACTGTCACTGCCAAGTATTCAGACACTTGGGATCCTGACATTAATCCTTGACTATTTGACTTTAAACCACTCTATAGATTTACTATGTAAGCTCCATGATTGTGACACTTGTCACTAGTGCATTTACTTGGAGGTGCTTTTGATAAATTGACTTTGTTACACTTTATTGGATCATCAAACTAAGATTGATCTCTAACTGTTGATCGAGCTGGGTTAAATCTTAAGTCAATGACTTAGGAAATATAAATTCTTTTAACATTGCTTGAACCAGTAATTACTAGGTTAAAGGGGCTAGTTGCACAATGACAAGGAAGACTAAAGTTGTAACTTAAATAATTGGTTCCCATCTATAGTCAGTCAACCTAAATATAGAACATGCCTATGAATACCATGGCTTAAACCTTTATGTTTTTATTGAGAAACCCTACAATGTTTGATAGCAAAGATAAATCAATTCTGAGCTCATTTCTTCTCAACTAAACCTGCAGAACATATATTTAAGATTCTCTTGAAGAACCCATAATAGATATTCTATTAATTATTATTCAAGTGGTCTAAAAATGGTCTCTATAAAAGAATAACAACTTTACATTGTGCAACTTTAAAACATGTTTTTCTCTCCATCAATTTTGCTTGATCCTTTGACATCAATGGCAATCATATGGCCAACATTAGTAATTTTAATCTTTTGAAAAAATGTGGACACATTATGGATTGAAATGGGCATGGTTCAAGTATTGGGACCGTAGGAAAAGTCATAGAACATATCAAGAGATATGATATGAAAGTGAAAATTAGCTATGGACATAAATTCAATAGTCATGATAGTGTCTTCATAGATGCAGAGGATGACACTAAGGGTAATATAATAATGTGTAGGGTAAAGATGCCAAATATTATAGTGTAGAGAATCTAATATGATCGCATTATCACTAAATATGTTGATAAAAAAATTGATAAGGAATAATGGGTATATATCCCCATTCATGACCCCTTCCTCAAATAGGAGCATAAATACAAGAACAAGTTGTCCCATCTAGGGAATTTGATGTTGAAAGAAGAGTCAAAACTGATCCAAATTCTACTACATATTTAATTGGTTCTACCTACAAACAACACATAACCCATGTGGAGAGACCAATAAGTACCAACACATCAACTAGTCTATTATCCATGTTGCCTCTACCTCCCTTGACTACGAGACAAAAAGTATGTCTTCCTATTTTCTTGTCTGATGACTCCAGTATTTATCCTCATAGGTGACCACCTATTTTTAAAATCCCACCATCAATAATGCCTCAATCTCATAGGTAGTAATATTCACCACCATAATTATTCCAATGGTCACTACTTCTTCCACTCCATTACCATCCACCATCACTATGGTCCCTTCATCTCTCATTCTACCTTCTGCAAGGGAAGCCCTTATTGATACTAAACCAAAAATTTTATATAAAAGGAATCCCAAGACTCCTATTTTACCATAGAAGGTAGAGGTAGAAGAGAGATAGGAAGAAGTTCCCAAGGAAATGGAGGACAAAAGAAAGGTTAGACCCTATTGAGATTTATGATAGTGAAGAAGAAGACAAAAGATGGAGAACTGAGGAAGAATGGATGTCCAAGATAGACATTGAGAAAATAGGGTCATTCAATAAAATAATTGAATCAGATGAAGAGGATAAATAAATGATTGAAGAAAGTACTTCGTCTAATAGGAATAAAATATTAGGATAATCTGAAGAGGTTGACCAAGGAGATGTTAACTCTATGGCCATAAATTTCCTTTCAGATAAATAAGGAGATTTATAAAGGGATTCAAATTCAAAACTATAGAACGTTTGTGGGGTGTAAGGTGGAAATAACTTGCCATAGTAGGTAATAGAGAAAATGTCAAGTATTTTCCATGAATGAGCCATGTGTTTTTCATCCTAAGATTAAATTGGATAAATACCTTAACATATTGAATGTAAAACATATGAACAAAAGCCATATCAATTAATTAACATACCATTAAAGGTTTAGTCAGATGTGAATGCATTCAAAAAAATCCATGAATAAAGAAGTCACACAAAAAAAAATGAACAAAGAAAACACATTAACAATAACAACCATGTGAAAAAAAAAAAAAAAAAAAAAACATAAATGTGGTTTCACTTATAGGTAACACACCTTGACATAACCTTTCATCCCTCTATTCTACCGACTAAAATTTATCTGTGTAAGGCAGCACAGTCAATAACTTTGTTGGTCATCAGTTTTTTGTCATTTATAAATAGATTATATGTTAACAACATAATTTGAATTTTTTATTTTTTATTTTGAATGGTTTCTGAATGGTGAGGCTTAGATTTTCATTATTTTTTGTAGGTAAGGTGTATTAAAGGAGGTAGGTGGAGTCAGATGTTGGAGCCAAACATTTGAAGTTTCAATAGGATAAGATATTATAAAATGCAAGTGAACCAATAAAAGTATCAAAAATCCCCACATGTTTTATATTTTGTCTTGTATAACTTACAATGAGAAGTCCTAAAATGAAGTTATGAGACTCACTTTATTTTATGAAGTTAGTATTTTTTAAATGTATACACCTTTAAAGGCTAAGTAAAGGATGTAACTTTTTAAAAGTTTTTTTATATTTTGAGAAAGATATTCATGTTAATGAAATAGGTATTTGTATTAATGAAATAGATATTCATATTAATGAAATAGATATTCATTTTTTTTAATATGATGTATTTTTAATTTGTAATTGCAATGCACATCTATTTTGGAAGGGGACTGGTAATTTTATAAAAAGGTTCTTATTTTTCATATTAATTATTTAAAAAAATGAATGGTCCAGTAGTAAAATGTTTAACTTTTTAAAAAACTATACAACCCATAGTACATAATCAAATAAATATTAATAACTCATGACCACACAAAGGGGTCACAACATGATAAAGCAAACTATGTTACTCTCAATCAAGTCAAATTTTGTCGCTGCATTTGATTGGTTGTTGACTTCAATTAAATTTTTGATTAAATTTATATGGTGCTAAATGTCTTGATAAGAAATGTTTTATTTAATTTTCAAACATTTTTTACAGGGTATTATTATTTATTTCAAATTTATTATTATTTAATAATAAAATATTAAATATATTTATAATTATTTTAAATGTATTTATACAATATTTTGATAAAATTTGATGTATTGTAAAATATTTCAAAATTTCAAAAAAAAATTAATTTTCTGTAACTTCTATTAAATTGGAGTTGTCTTCTCAATAAAAGTGGTACATTATGAATAAATGTAATTGATTTTTATACTTTATTTAATTAAAATAGTTAAATATTTTGTAAAAAAAATTTAAATATGTTGAAAAATTATTAATCTATTAATAAAATTATTTGGTTATTTGGTTCACAAACAACTAATCAAAAATAATTCTTATTGAATGTAAAAATTTGATATCATTTAGAAAGGAAAAAAAATGGCCAATCAAAATAGATAAATATCTTTGTGTCTTTAACACTAAACCTATATATAATAATGGATAAGGGAGAAAGGAACAGAGGAGAAATTTTTGAAATTGGATTTGGGTGGGATAGTCTGTGGGGTGATGATGGGGATGAATATGACCCAGATCTGGATGAGGAGGAGCATGCACGGGTTTGGCTAGGTTTTAGAAAAAGATATGGTGTGGTTGTCCACTCTCAGATTAAGTATTGTGAATTTTTTTCCTCATAATGGGGGAGAATGAAATGTCATCTACCTTTAGCTCCCTTGTCCCTCTGTAGGGTCGAATATGGAAAGTTTATTGTGGGATCTATTATGTAGGACCCTTCGGATAGGTTAACTACTTTGGAGATGGTTTGAAGGGGCCATTGTGGACAAGAACAAGTTTATTCTCAAAGGAGGTCTCTCCCTCCACGTTGGATTTGTATGGCTTCCTCGGTACTCTATTTTATGTGCGAGACCAGTGGGACCAAGAAAAATGATGCCTATGGCCTAAATTAGTTGGATGTTTGGTGGGTAGAACCACTCTCACAAGCGATTCCAAGCTTGTCATAATAAAACCCAATTTGGTTCTATGGGCCATAAGGTGGTCTCTGCCTCTTTTGTTCCTCACAAAGTGACATTTATTGATGCTTTAGACCTGCTCGTTCTTTGGATTCTTCTCCTTACAATCTCAACAAGATACAATAGTGAAAATGAAGAGGAGAATGAAGAGAAGGTGGCTCTATTGGTTTTAGTTGTTTTAGACCATGTGTTAGATAGTCATTCAGGATCATTATTATGTGCCTTCTAGTGTCAACTTACTTGGTTGGTCTTTGAGCAGAAAGTAGAAAGAATCTTTTAAAGGTTACCTTTTGTCTTCCAAATCTTGCAAGTCTTGGTGGAATTGATAGAACCGAAGTTCCCCAAAGCTCTGACACAACTTGTCAGATTTAAGAGCACACATGATTACCAATGTATAAGCAATTAAACATGCAGAATTACACAAAAGAACAAGTAACTATCAATGAGAAAACACACAGAATGTGAGAGGCAATACACAATTGTATTCAACTCATTACAAAGGAAATTACAATAAAGAGATCACACTCTTCTTCCACCTCTGTGAGGCTTCCTCCTTAAGGGCTCCAAGTAATCTTCCCAGCTGAGTAATCTTCTCTCATAGGTCACAACTAACAACTAACACAAGTTGTTGTTCACCTCATTGTACGTCTAGTATAATCGATTACGAATCGGTACTCCAAGTAGATCTCACCATGATCCTGCTCCTGATGTATTGTTGTCACCTTGGATCTTGCTCCCCTGTCAATCTCCTTTTGACCCTCGCATACACACATCCCTTCAGACCAACCTGATCTTACTTATCACATGTAGATCTCCACCATGATACTGCAACACCCTGCATATCAAACCTGATCTTACATACATGGGGAATCCTACATGATTCCACCATGGGAAGAACTCTCCAAGCTCTACATATCTCTTCTACAAGTTCTCCACTTAATAATACAGCCCATGAGTCTATTATATAGATCTCATGCATACACTGATTAGACTTGCGGGTCAAGACTCTAACTGGTCTTCATCATGCAAACAATGCGTTCACTTAACTGACTGTTCGTCTACAGTAGTTCTAACCACCACAAGTGACCAACGTCGGTCCCTGCCTTCTTGGAAGTGATCGACGCCGGCCGATCCCTGCCGATGTCAGTTTCCCTTACATTATCACCTGACCGACGTTGGTTGTGGCCTGTCGACGCCGGTGACTGTCAAGCTCTGAAAACCTCCTATTTGCCTTAGGTTAAGCTTTTAGCTCCACACCTTAACAATCTCCTACTTGGAGATAAATAGCTGCACCTATACCTATACCAGTACTCTGTCTAATCTGCATCCTAGCTTGTATTCCTCTTCAAGCTCCCACTTGAAGACTACCCACCACACTCCTTGTGGTGTTAACCCTGTGTTTGACTTTCTTCATCCTCAGCTTACCTTCTTCTACCATTGCTATACTCCCACTCAAATAGCAACCCCTGTGAGTAACCTGTAATCAACAGCACTTAACAGATCTGGGTCATCTGTTAGTCAAACTCACTTTAAGAACATCCAACCTCGCTCTGATACCATTTGATGGTATCAGACTCTTGAACCTACAACCAGGCTCTGATACCATTTGATAGGACCAAAGTTCCCCAAAGCTCTGACACAACTTGTTAGATTTAAGAGCACACATGATTACCAATGTATAAGCAATTAAACATGTAGAATTACATAGAAGAACAAGTAACCATCAATGAGAAAACACACAGAATGTGAGAGGCAATACACAATTGTATTCAACTCATTACAAAAGAAATTACAATAAAGAGATCACACTCTTCTTCCACCTCTGTGAGGCTTCCTCCTCAAGGGCTCCAAGTAATCTTCCCACCTGAGTAATCTTCTCTCATAGGCCATAACTAACAACTAACACAAGCTGTTGTTCACCTCATTATATGTCTAGTACAACCAACTACAAACCGGTACTCCAAGTAGATCTCACCATGATCTTGCTCCTGATGTATTGTTGTCAGCTTGGATCTTGCTCCCCTGCCAATCTCTTTTTGACCCTCGCATACACACATCCTTGTAGACCAACTTGATCTTACTTATCACATGTAGATCTCCACCATGATACTGCAACACCCTGCATATCAAACATGATCTTACATACATGGGGAATCTTTCTTGATTCCACCATGGGAAGAACTCTCCAAGCTTTACATAGCTCTTCTACAAGTTCTCCACTTAACAATACAGCCCATGAGTCTATTATATAGATCTCATGCATACACTGAGTAGACTTGTGGCTCAAGACTCTAACTGGTCTTCATCATGTAAACAACACGTTCACTTAACTGACTATTCGTCAACAGCAGTTCTGACTACCACAGGTGATCGACGTCGGTCCCTACCTTCTTGGAGGTGATCGATGCTGACCGATCCCTGCAGATGTCGATTTCCCTTGCACTGTCAGCTGACTGATGTCGATTGTGGCCTGTCGACGCCAGCGACTGTCAAGCTCTGAAAACCTCCTATTTGCCTTAGGTGAAGCTTTTAGCTCCACACCCTAACAATCTCCCACTTGGAGATAAATAGTTACACCTATACCTATACCATTACTCTGTCTAATCTACATCCTAGCTTGTATTCCTCTTCAAGCTCCCACTTGAAGACTACCCACGACACTCCTTGTGGTGTTAATCCTGTGCCTGACTTTCTTCATCCGCAGCTTACCTTCTTCTGCCATTGCTATACTCCCACTCAAATAGCAACCCCTGTGAGTAACCTGTAATCAACAACACTTAATAGATTTGGGCCATCTGTTAGTCAAACTCGCTCTGAGAATGTCCAACCTCGCTCTGATACCATTTGATGGTATCAGACTCTTAAACCTGCAACCAGGCTCTGATACCATTTGATAGGACCAAAGTTCCCCAAAGCTCTGACACAGCTTGTCAAATTTAAGAGCACACATGATTACCAATGTATAAGCAATTAAACATGCAAAATTACATAGAAGAACAAGTAACTATCAATGAGAAAACACACAGAATGTGAGAGGCAATACACAATTGTATTCAACTCATTACAAAGGAAATTACAATAAAGAGATCACACTCTTCTTCCAACTCTATGAGGCTTCCTCCTTAAGGGCTCCAAGTAATCTTCCCACCTGAGTAATCTTCTCTTATAGGTCACAACTAACAACTAACACAAGTTGTTGTTCACCTCATTGTACGTCCAGTACAATCGAGTACAAACTGGTACTCCAAGTAGATCTCACCATGATCCTGCTCTTGATGTATTGATATCACCTTGGATCCTACTCCCCTACCGATCTCCTTTTGACCCTCGCATACACACATCCCTTTAGACCAACCTGATCTTACTTATCACATGTAGATCTCCACCATGATACTGTAACACCCTGCATATCAAACCTGATCTTACATACATGGGGAATCCTACATGATTCCACCATGGGAAGAACTCTCCAAGCTCTACATAGCTTTTCTACAATTTCTCCACTTAACAATACAGCCCATGAGTCTATTATATAGATCTCATGCATACACTGATTAGACTTGTGGCTCAAGACTCTAACTGGTCTTCATCATGCAAACAATGCATTCAATTAACTGACTATTTGTCAATAGCAGTTATGATAGCTACAGGTGACTGACGTCAATCCCTGCCTTCTTGGAGGTGACTGACGTTGGCCGATCCCTGCCGATGTCAGTTTCCCTTGCACTGTCACCTGATCGACGTCGATTGTGGCCTATCGACACCAGCGACTGTCAAGCTCTGAAAACCTCATGTTTGCCTTAGGTGAAGCTTTTAGCTCCACACCCTAATAATCTCCCACTTGGAGATAAACAGCTACACCTATACCTATACCAGTACTCTATCTAATCTGCATCCTGGCTTGTATTCCTCTTCAAGCTCCCACTTGAAGACTACCCAATGAAAAGAGGCACCAAAATCTAAAACCCAAGATTCTAGTTTATTCAAAGAACATACCGGAGCATCCTGTGCAACGTAATCTACAACATCTACTTCTTCTTCATGTCCTTCATGCTGATCTTCACCCGATCTGCAATCTCTCTTTAAGTGCCCTTGCTTTCCACATTTCCAGCAGGTTATTCTGCCATACCTGGACTTAAATCTCTTGCCTATCTTGGACCTTGATCTCCCATGCTCTATCTTCTCTCTTTGCCTTCCTCTGCCTTCAACACTCAAAGTGTTTCCTAATGATTCACCTATGCTTTTCCTGTGAATTTCTTCATTCAAGATCACACTCACAATATCATCCACTTTTAAGATTTTTGAAGCAGACGCAGTATTAGAAACTGCCATTACCAAACTCTCCCAACTTTCAGGTAATGAACACAAGATTAAGAGAGCCTTAATTTCATCATCAAAAATAATATTGACTGAACTTAAATGGTTTACCAAACCATGGAAATCACTAAGATGACTATGAATAGATCCACCTTCCAACATTTACAAATTAAATAATTGCTTCATAAGAAATACCTTATTCGAAGCCGAGGGTTTTTCATATAAATTTGCCAAAGATTCCATCAACTCTACTATTGTCTTACACTGTGATAAGCTAGAAATCACAGACGATGCAAGACTCAATCTTATAGATCCCAGAGCCTTCCGATCAAGAACCTCCCATTCTTCATCCTTCATATCCAGGGGCTTGCAATCAACCCCACCCAATGGTAAGTACAAATCTTTCTGATATAGATAATCCTCAATCTGCATCCTCCATAATTGATAGTTCTTTCCATTAAACTTCTCCATTCGTAGCTTACTGTCTTCTATCATTGCTCTACTCCCACTCAAACAGAAACCCTGTGAGTAACCTGTAATCAACACACACTAACTAGATCTAATCCAACCTGTTAGTATCCCAACCAAAAGCTCTGATACTAGTTGATGGGACCTAAGTTCCCCAAAGCTCTGACACATCTTGTTAGATTTAAGAGCACACATGATTACCAAATACAAGCAATTAAACATGTGGAAATAACCAGAAGCACAAGTAACTAGAATTCACAAATAACACAGAATATGAGAGACAATACACTATCTTGTATTAACATTTGTACAAAAAAGAATACAATAAAGAGACGCCACTCCCTTCCACCTTACAAAGGCTTCCCACACCTCAAGTGTACAGTAATTCTTCTTCAAAACACTCTCCTACCAAAAACGGTCCCAACACACAACTCACACATAAAATTGGTGTTCACCTCTCCAACCAGTCAGTAATAACCCTGCCAGTACACCAAGCACTCTAAAGTACTTCAAGTTGATCTCCCATGAACCTGCAACCTGCAATTCAATAGACCATACTCACACATGAAGATCTCCTATGAGCTTGCAACAACCTGCAACTCAATGATCTTACAATGGAAGGAACTTACTTGCCTTCCTTTCTAGCTCATCCTTACAATACATGCCAATGGGTCTATAAATAGATCCCAGACTTAAACAATAACTTAGACTCTTAGTTTACTATAATTATCCACGCATCTCAAGACTCGAAATAGCCTTTACATGCAAACACTCAGTTCACTTAACTAACAGTTCATGCAACGAAAAGTTCTGGAACACACAGGTGACTGACGTTGGTCCCTGCTTGTCTAGTGCTACCGACGTCGGCCGACTTCCTACCGACGTTGGTTGCCTTTTGTATTCATCTTGATCGATGTCGGTCATGCTACTGATGCCAGTGCTTTTGGATCTTCAGCAACCTCCTTTTCTTCATCTGCATAGTCAAAGCTTTTAGCTCCACAACCTAACAGAAATTCTGTGGTGCTATATAAATTTTTATCTTCTAGTTTCTTCCCTATTCATGGGGGCAAAATGTGTGGTGGTTAGGGGCCTAAGCATTGCTTGTCTCTTTCCAATCCAAAGATGGTTCCAAGTTCTTAAGCTTAATTTTCTAAGCAAAGATGTTCATGTTTTTTGTGGGGTTTGGCACTAGACTTGTGTTGGGCTATGCCTATTTTGGTGAAGGTTTTTTTTGGCAACTGTTGGAAGTATTATGTCTTTTCTTCTGCCGTTGTTGTGGTTTGATATTATGTTTATCCATTTGGGGAAGCTTTTACATCATATAATTATTGGGCTATGCTCCCAAGCATTGTTGTTTTTGAAATTCAAATATTGGATTTTTTTTGTTATTATTTATTGGACCGATTGCCATCCATATCTTTTAATCATTGGTTCTTGATCATGGGTGCTTTGGGATTTTTTTTAGTTTTGGTTTTAGTAAAGGTAAGTCTCACATGATAGTTTTTCATCAGGATGGAAAGTTTAGTGGATTCCTTCAGGAAATGGCTCCAAAATGTTCTATGGATCCCAAAGGGTATCTTCCTCTAATTTAGGCTAGAACTGGTTCCTAAGGGAACCCTGATTACTAGTCATTCTAGAGAGATGGGCCTCATGTTCCTTTACTCTCAGATTTTTTATGTTATTATTTATTGGATTGATTGCCATCCGTATCTTTTAACTGTTGGTTCTTGATCATGACTGCTTTAGGATGTTTTCTTACTTTTGGTTTTAGTAAAGGTAAATCTCAAATGATAGTTTTTCACCAAGATGAAAAGTTTAGTGGATTCCTTCTGGAATCCGGCTCCAAAATGTTCTATGGATCCCAGAAGAGATCTTCCTCTAGTTTATGCTAGGATTGAGTCCTAAGGGAACCTTGATTACTGGTCAGTCTAGAGAGATGGGCCTCATACTCCTTTAGTCCAGGGTGGTCCCCAGAGAATCTTAAAAACTACCAAGGTTTTGTTCAAGATCAATTCAATTTTTCTAGTAATGATCATGTTAGGGGTTGGGTCCTTGAGGACCTTGAAGGTTATTTGGAGACCTGGACCTCCTTCTATATCCAAGGTAGTTCTTGATCCAGCAAAAATCAACCTGTTGAACCCCTAGGGACCCTGATGGTATCCCGAGAGCTGGGCCTCTTTTAGGCCACGCTGGTTTTCAGTCCAGCGAAAACTCACTAGTTGCTTCACTAGTCAAATGTAGTAATTACTCTTCCTCTATTTATACTTGATCCATTCAAAATCATATGCTTCTAAGTTCAGGGCCTCAACTCTCTCTATCACATTGGCTCTTGCACCAATTAATCACGAAATTTTTGCTTTGTTCATTTTGGGCTCCTCTTTAAAATCACATGGTCTTTTTTAGCTCTTCCATGTTTGGGGTCTCTTTTGGGTATTACCTCTACTTTGATAATGAGGTGTCCAGTTTTATCTTTAGACTCCCAAGAGAAAACCTGAACATCCCATTGTGTCTGAAACTATACCCACACTAACTCTTAAAAATGGACTTATCTTAATCTAAACATTAAACGTATATATATTTTCTTCATAATATCTTTATACCATTGGCATGAAAACGCTTGATGAAGACGGTATGCACGGTATGCACGCACTCAGTTGAATATTTACATCCACTTTTTATGATTCATGAATGTTGTGACTCATGTGTAGGATTCATACTTACTTCAAAACTCTTTGACCGAAATTTAAGATAGAAGGATGTGAATGCGAATATGAGGACATTTGAGAGTGCATTAATCGCTTTTTTGAAGTTGTCTTTATTGACGGTGGCATGTTTAAGGAGGTAATGGATTTTATGTTGTACAGCCATGTTCATGCCACACCCTCTACCAACCCCTTCGTACCCATATTTAGGTCTTCTCTCTATCACAGCTTCGTTAGTGATGACGGAATGCAACAAGAGTCTAAAATAGGTGGACTCAAACGCTTGATGAAGACTATGCACGGTATTGAAGGGGTTAAATTTGACGGTCACCTTTACCTGTCAAGAAATTTTTTTGTGACGGTTTTCAAATTAAAAAACATTCACTATGATTACACATATTACCTTGAGGATGCTCCATCATTGAAAGGGCTCGTGTTCCTATTTTCAATGTGAGATTGGTCTAATGGAGTTTTAATAATGTATAGGAATAAAATTAATCTTTTCTATAAAAATAGGAGCCTTAAAATTTCAATTCAACAAATATTTCCCTAAATTAGTGGGGGCTGAAAATTTCCTTCAATAATTTAAGACTTTTTTTCAATAATTTAAGAAAGTTTTTTATAGGTTAGTATGAATGTTTTTTCTTAAGATTTTATAACTGGTAAAAATATAAATCATTTGTTTACATATAACTCTTAAAATATATTTTAAAATTTCTCAACATAAAAAATAAATAAAAATCCATGAAATTTCAATGCTAAAAAAGCTACTAAATTTCTTAACAACACGAGGTGAAAAACATAGATCATTAATTAAACTTACTCCACCCATAACAAACTAATCTATTGAGTTTAGTATAGAGTCCCTGAATTTTGACTGGAGAAAGCATTATTAAAAAAGTATTCTTAACAACAAAACCTCCAAATCTCTAAGTCTGAATACAAGAAAAACTATAGTTATTTTCTGCACTTGTGCCAAGCATCAATTAAATAAGGGGTTTTAGTTAATTCGTAGCTCCTCAGGGTATAAACATATATTTTTTGGGATTTGTTTATAGCTATAAATTAAAACAAATAATGGCTTTTTAGCTACTTACCTCCTGCAAACTTGGTTATAGTAAAGAAGAGCGATTTCCATCTTTTCTTGATCTTTACCTCTCCTCTAACGTCTCTCTTTCCTCCTCCTGCAAAGTCTTAAACTTCCCAGTAATCTACCTAACTCTTCTCCTTAACACCTACTTCAATCTCTTTTCTTATGCATCTTCATATAGTCATCTTCTTCTACCTTGCCATCGACCTCTATTTCCTTGGGTCCTCCTTCCTTCCAACTATCTTGTTCCCCATCTCCCTTACTTCATCCACCTTCCCTGTAGTAGCATGCAGGTTTTTCCTTCAACGATTCTTGCTATAACTACCATTTCCTACCCATCGTTAACTCCAAAGACCTACTCCCTAACCGTCGACCTCTCCTTTAGTTTCTTCCCCTTCATACCACCGCCACATTCTTTCCTTTTTGTGTCTACCTCCTTCTCCAACAACATTTCTTCTCTTCTCCCTGATCTCCTATGTCGACCATCTCCTCCAATGTCTCCTTCACCAATTTTCCTCACTCCCTCTATACATCTCCCATATGCTTCTCTCTTATTCCAGCACACCTATCTTCTCCTTCTATCCTTACTTCTCTCTCCCTGGGTTGTGACACAACTCCAAAAATAACGCATTACAAATTACAATTTACAAGCTAACAGTGGCGCCTGCACCACACAGCAATGCAATTATACATATGTTTCCACTTTCCCCTTCTCCGCGTGCCAGCGTGGGTTTGAAATCATATGATAATTTTGTTTTTAGGGTTCAAGGAGCACTTGCAACGAATTTCTTTCTCAATGATTCCCGAATCCCATTCCCAATTTCCCACCGTCCAAGACTCCTACAAAGAAATAAATGTTGATAAATTTACAGCATGTGGAATGGGCAAAGTGAAGGCAAAAGGAGATTAGGTGAATTTAGATGGCGATTCGATGAAGATTTAAAAACTTTGGCATGCTACGGTGCTCTTTTAATAAATCTACAAGATTTAATGTTATGGGGAGTCGGGAGTAGAGTGGTAAGACTATTGTAAATTTGAATTGATCCTTGGCAACTTCGTTGATTTAATGTCTGTTGTGCTGCCAGCGTAATTGCCAATTGGTAGCTCGGGAAAAAAATTTAAAATGTCAGACGATTAACCACTGGTCCATCATTCAACCTCAAGGGCATATAAGTAACTTTTAATAAAAACTTAAAACGGGTGCTTTTTTTTTTTTTCTGAACGTCAATATGACAGGTCTTTAAAAAAATTGCCAATTCTATGTTACGTCTAAAAAAAAATACTAGTATTTTACGTTTAAAAATGTAAAAAACGTTTAAACGGGGGTCAAATTTAACACCTATCGGTATGCACGCACTCAGTTGAATATTTACGTCCACTTTTTATGATTCATGATTTGTGTGACTCATGTGCAGGATTCATACTTCCTTCAAAATGCTTTGACCGCAATTTAAGATAGAATGATGTGAATGCGAATATGAGGACATTTGAGAGTGCATTAATCGCTTTTTTGAAGTTGTCTTTATTGACGGTGGCGTGTTCAAGGAGGCAATGGATTTTATGTTGTACAGCCATGTTCATGCCACACCCTCTACCAACCCCTTCGTACCCATATTTAGGTCTTCTCTCTAGCCCTTCGTTTTTATTTTCATGGCTTGGGGAAAACCCTAGACAACAGTTGCAAACCCTTCTTGACTGTGCTGTTTCATGCTCCAACCTCATTTTAAATTTTCATTTTGAAGAGGATGTGCACGACTGATAGGTCCCATAGACTGCTGTGGTCTCGTGGACGTTATTAAAATCCTTCATTCATTCATTCATTCATTCATTCTATCTATCACAGCTTCGTCAGTGATGACGGAATGTCACAAAAGTCTAAAATAGGTGGACTCTTGCTACTTTGTCCTCGAGCAAAACTCTGAACTTTCCCGACCATTTCTGGAAACATTTTCATACATATCTTCTTGAGAATCTACATATGTATATGAACAGACCAGGATAAGCTTTGATTGATAAGCTTTTTCAGTTTATGCAAAGATGAATGGTTTTCAGAAGCCTCATGTTGTGGCGGTCCCATTTCCAGCCCTCGGTCACTCCATCCCATTTCTTGACTTTGCAAGGCTTCTTGCTTCCAATGGCCTCATTGTCAGTTATCTCACCACGCCTGACAATGTGTCCCGCCTGCAAGGCCCTGTTGCTGAAGCTGCAAACAACGGCCTCGATATACGCCTTGTAGTCCTTCCGACGCCGGCCGTCGAGGGCTTACCGAAGGGACGCGAGAGCGCCGACCTCCTTCCGTCGGAATCAACCAAGCTTATCTTTGAGCTAGCGCAGAAGCTTCAAAAGCCGTTTAACACATGGATGGAGCAGCAATTCGAAGGAGAAAGACAAGAACAAGTAACAAAACCTCCGGTTTGTGTTATCCATGACATGTTTATAGGGTGGGCTGTGGAAGCCACCCAGAAGCATAAAATTCATAGTTTTATGTTCTGTACCAGCGGGGCGTTTGCATTGAGTCTGGCGCATTCCATGCCGTGTTCGATATTGCAGAACTCGTTGGCGAAAGAAGGGGAGGACAGCGTTATATTGAGCTTCAATATGCCGCGTCCTCTCAAATTGTTGAAGCACGAGGTATCCCCCAGTTTCTTCAATCCGGATATTTCTAACCCCGTTATGAAATTTGCTTTTGACCGTTTTCGGGATATCGGTAAAGTTTCGGGAATACTGTTTAATACGTTCCACGAGCTTGAGCCTTTGTATCTATAGCACTTAAGAAATTTAACGAATAAACCAGTTTGGGAGATAGGCCCAGTGCTTCCCCCAAATTTTCTTGGCCTACCAGGGAATCCAGGCACGCGAGGCAAAAGGGCGGACATCAGCGAAGAAGATCTCGCCTTCTGGTTGGATTCGCAAAGCCGGCGTTCCGTTGTGTACGTTTCGTTCGGAAGCCAGACCTACTTATCACACCAGCAAACGAATGCCTTGGCCAGAGGTCTGGAAGGCAGAGAACAGCCATTTGTTTGGGCTATTAAAGTGTCCCCAGAGATTGAACCTGTGACCTCGGACTCAACAGACCTCGCTAGCAGATATCTTCCTGAGGACTTCCTGGAGCGAACAAAGAACATAGGCCTGGTCATATGGGGCTGGGCGCCACAGCTTCTCATCCTCTCTCACCCATCTGTCGGTGCCTTCATGAGCCACTGTGGATGGAACTCTACGCTGGAGAGCATAAGCCTTGGAGTTCCGATTGTTGCATGGCCCGCGTTTGGAGACCAGCATTTCAATTCAAAACTAGTTGCAGAATTGGGCGTAGGAATTCAGTTCTGCCGAAACAGGGATGAACTTCCAGAGGAGGAAAGAGTGAGAGAGGTTGTAAGAATGGTGCTACTTGAAGACAAGGGCAAAGAGATGGGAAAGAGTATAGAAAATTTAAAGGAGATGGCCAGAAACGCTGTCAACCATGAAGGATCATCCGCAGCAAATTTGCGAGCTTTTGTTAGTGAGATGCATATTTTCAATATTACGCAATGAAATCAAAGAGAAACGGAACCGATTCTAATGATTCCGAGTACTGTATAAGCGCCTTTTGACTTCCAAAGGTTGTGTTCTTATGTAGTAATTCCTTTTAAATATGTATTTAAACGGATTTCACTAAATGCCACGCTCCTAAGTGCAATATTCTCTCTTACCTTTTTTCGTTCCATTCTTTTCTCTCTTTTCTTCCTATTTATTTTATTTGTTTTTTACCCCAACAAACCATAATCTTAAGACGGTGGGCATTTGAGGAATATTAATGAGTCGACTCATCAAATATTGAAAAAAAATCATATCACTGGCTGCTCCAAAAGCGTAAGATGGAAAGTGATGTAATTTGTTATTTTAATAAGTATGGGTTCGTAAAGTAAAAGAGTAAATTTATATTTATATTTTATTTGAATTTCATAATTGTTGATTATATATATATTTTTTTTTAACATAAAGTATTAAGAAATAATAATATTATATTTTTGGAAAAGTCATGATAGAAAATAAAAAAGATGTTGACTATGTCTCTTTTTTTATACACAAAATATTAGGAAATAATAATATTATATTTTAAGAAAGATTATGATAAAAAATAAATAAAGTTAAGACAGAGCATTAAAACACATAAAAGACATCAAAATAATTATCAAAATATTTTATAAAAATTAGAAAAAAAAATATATGATATAAAAGGGTAGGTGAATTCTCAAATTATTTTTATGCAACCATAGTTAAAACTCCAAATTAAAATGTACTTTAAAACATGCAATCCACTATTACACAACATAAATTCATATACCAATAAATTATTTCACTTCCTAAGATATATAAATATAAATATGGATATGTTAATAATATAATTACATATGCGCACACATATAATTTTAATATAATATAATATATTAATATATTATTATATATAAGACTAAAATATTATATAATTATGTATTATTAAATATTAAAATACTATATTAATACACTAATATAGAGTTATAATATTAAAATATACACACACACATATTATATTGTAATATTATAGATAATATATTGATTTTATTTAAATATGTAAATGTGATTATTATAATATTTTAATATTATAGTATATTTAATATATAAAGTGTATATACACTATAGACTATTAAAGTGTATTACGCACTCATGAAACTATAGGATCTCTCATGGACACCATTACCATAACTAGTGAACAAAAAAACACACTATTATACATGCACAATATAGATAAAATAATTAAACACAATAGTCTCAATGTATTCACATAATTTGTATTATCCATCACATATAATCTACATGGGAGTGCTTATTAAATAAACATAATTGGTTTTTTTGTGCAACAAATTCTTGTTGCATGAATAATCTATAAGTTCATAGTATCTACTATTATTATGTAATGAAAAAATATGTGAAAAAAAAAGTTTATCATCTCTAATAATAAAACAAATAACCCTAAAATCAAAATTACATGCATACTCCAACACCCTCTCTTAACCATAAAAGAAGGAGGGAAATAAGATGAAGCAAAGACACTGAATTGGTCCCAACAACTAGACTTGATTAGGTTTCCATATATAAATACACATTCAAATACTAAGTTTACCCACTATAATCAACCTATCTTACCAAAATACATGGATATCGAGTCATTATAACTGCCAAGTAAAATAGGAATTGGTACTTTATACGAGGCTCACCCAATAAAACCATTGATCACAAAACTAGGATAAAAGAGTCACCATGGATGAAATGTGTCACACCAAGGTACCTAAAAATCTTTAAAATGATAATGAAATTGTAGAAGAGAACTTATGATACAATGTGACTCAAGAAACATGACTTAAAAGCTCAATAAAAGTACACACAATCAACTACCTCTAACATAAAATGTGGTGCACCCAGGACTAGCAAAGAGCAAAAGATTTAAAGCAATATGTACACACATATACCTCCATAATATTTAAATGAGTGTAGCTAATAAAAGTATATGTACAGGTGGGCTAATCCCACTATTTAAACACTAAAAAATGACACTAGGATTCCCTAGATTAGTTACTATTTAGAAGGACAACAAACTCCACAAATGTGAAGGATAATGTCAACATAAAGTATACATATACAAAGTCTCTCAATAATATGTCCCTCGTGATGATGGGATAGTCATGGAACTAAAAAATAAAGTGCTCATCATGGAGCACACACACATGAAGGGAAAACTCTGTGACTCTTAGTATGACTACAAAAATGGTCCAATATAACAAATAATATCACCAAGTGACTAAATAAACTCTAGAACATAGTCAATTTTTAGAACACACCATATGTGAAATGAGAGATGATTTTTATAAAAAAACAAATCTTCTTAAAAAATTCCATAAATTAAGGAGCATCAAAAGATATGATGAGAAACATGTGATTGAAGAAGCTAAGGGGTAGAAGAACCTCACCTGTGGATTCCTCTAAAAAAGAATTTTGATGTGCCAAATATGATTATAAATACAAATAAAATGAATAAGAATGATGGATGAAGATGGTTACATGTGAGTGGGTGCAAAGTCCACAACATAAGAATGTGAGGTGACATCTGAATGTGAGTTCGTTTGATCATGTTTGACAACTATAATCTTAGGTTTCTCAAGCCTAAGTGAAGGTGCAACAAATCTCATTTATAGCTTAATATCCTCATGAAGAGAGTAGTGAGCAAAGGATGAAGCTCTATAATCAAATAATACTAGTGAAACATCTACATCATAACCAGTGCCATGTTGATCAATTCTATTAATAGGTTTGATAAGGTTAGCATTACCTTGTAGATACTCACCAACACCCTATTAGTAGTGTGACCCATAGAAGGAAGCATGTGGTAGTCAAAGGTAGTGTGTCATGTCCCCTTTTTCATGGACATTGACAGATTTGATGATTGGCCTATTATACGACCTTCGTAGGCTAATAGGATGGATAGAGGGTCATAATGGAGCTTGGATCGACTTTGATTCACAGGATTTCTACATTTGATTTTCATTCAGGGTATTTCAGACACATTTGGCCTGAGCTCCTACTTTTTAGGGATATTTGATATGCAGCGGAGCGCCTTTATTATGGTATGGTTATGTGCGGAATCACTCCCTGATTCACTAGCTTTGATCGGTTCGTGGATCTGACATGTATTGAGGAAGATATTAATATTTGATTGATTTAATCAAATATTAATTATTTAGCCTAATTTTAATTAGAAACCCTAATTCTAATTTAAGAAACCCTAATTAGGGCAAGCATATCTTTTTGAGGGTATAAGGGTTTCTCATGGAGGCCATTGTTCATTATGCATAGATTATTGATTATTGAAAATTGAAGAAATTCTTCTGTGAAGACTGAGCCAAGGGTTCCAGGATTCCATTGCAGTGAAGAACGTTCCCTCCTCATTGTGTGTGATTTAGAGGCTGTGAGATATCAGCTGATTTATTGCCAAATTGAGAGATAGCTTCATCTAGAAGTTATCACAGAGATAAGATCTGAGAGATAGCTTCACCCAGAAGTTATCATAGAATTTTAGGGTTGAGAGATAACTTCACACAGAAGTTTACCATAGAGCTTTCCAGGTATTTTCTTTATTTAGTTTTGATCCAATAAGTTATACAGAGATAGATCTTGTGTTGGAATCTATATTCATGAGATCAGGCTGTTCAGCAATCAGGAGTTAAGAAGAGACAGGTTGGCGGCCGTACCACGTCCGTACAGGTCCGTTCAGAGCTGTTCAGGCACCGACCTCGACACAGAAAGGTTGAGAACCTTCCAGATCCAGTTTTCATTGCCAGATTTTGCTAAGTCAGGGTTTTAAGATCAGATTTTAATATTCTTTATTTTGTATAACAGAGACTCGATTGTGTAATCGTCCAGAAGAACAAGTAATGAGATCTTTATTTGTTATTGAGAGATTATACTATGATTTGTGTATGCTTATTTTGAATCTATTCTACAAGTTTGTATCTGTGATCAGAGCTTTATGAGTTTATATATTCCCTATTTGAAGGGGATATTACAGTGGTATCAGAGCTTTGGTCTTTGGTATCAGAGTTTTGTGTCTTTCATATATCTCTATTGGTAGGGGATATCACAGTGGTATCAGAGCTAAATTCCTGCCATCCTATTGGGCACATTAGAGCTAATGTCTTGCCATCCTGTTGGGCAGTTTGGATATCAGCATGGCACTAACAAGTGTCAAATATTTGGAGGAAAGAGTGCACAATGCAAAGAAGAAGTTAGAAAATCCATTACAGCAAGCAGATGACCTTCTACAAACTCTGGAGGAGTTAGAAATTTATTTAAGCAAGGTTGAGCAGTCAAATTCTTATGAGATACAAACAATGTTATCTCCAGCGTTTGATTCTTTGGTGAAGCACCGATTATTGAGACATCATGATGAGGTGGTAAGACTTGCAACTCTCTCTTGTATTAGTGAAATCATGAGAATAATAGCTGGCTTTAATTTTTATGATGATCGGATTATGAGAGAGGTACTTCATGCCATGGTAAGGAGCTTTGAAAAATTGGATAACATTAGAGACCTTCATTTCTCTAAGAGGGCAAGATTACTTGAAATCTTTGCAAGGTATGGATTTGAAAACCTTATGATGTTAGTAAGTTGTATTGGTGACATTCACAGGATGTTTAAAATATTTTGGACTATTTTAGATGATTTTCATTCCAGTGATGTATTAGCATCCATGCACTCTATTATGTTCACAATCTTGTTTGAGGAGGAGGATAAAATCTCTAAACTTTTGGCAGAAGATTTATGGTATGTCTGGACAAAAGGGAAAAATGTCTCACCTAGAGCTTGTAAGTGGTTAAAGAGTTTAATTAATAGGCCCAAGGATCGTAGTGCTTTCCCTATGACATGCAACAACTTGCATGATGAGTTAGATAGTCATGCTGATCCAGTACAGGGAGATATTAACACATCTTCAGGTAATGATTTATCTACAGTATCTTCACAGGTAGGAGTAGTTGAGGATGTTGTGGATGAGCTTTGTCTTAAGGAGAGTTCAGCTCATGTGTTATATAGTGAGGATGACCCTGATGCTTGCATTCAGAGTGTGGAGGTATACTCAGAGGTTAGTACATTGAGTATTGTTGATGAGTATGTTTTTGTAGCTGTTGATGAGGACCATGTGGTTGAGGCTCACACACATATTCAGGACTTGGGAGTACCTGATTCTGAGGAGTTTGGGATACCAGTGGAGTTGAATCTCCATATTGATTATTCTCATACATATGATAGTGTGGTACAGTTGGTTGTGCTGCATTTATAGAGAGATCAGTTATGGGATGGATTGGCACCATCTCTTGCAGATGGAATTGGCAGTTGGATTTGTCCATTCCACTTGGATTATGATGTTTTGAGAGTTTGTTTCTCATATGCTCTTGTATATGGTATTTGTAATCTTGGAGGTTGGAGTTTCATGCGCCAGTTTGATTATGAGTCTTTCTTGGTTCTACTTCTACTGATGTTGCAGGTACTTACATTGATACACAGCAGTGCGGAGCATAACTACATTTGGGATCCAGGTGGAGTGAGTAGTTCATTGTTTCGAGATTGCTTGGGGACAAGCAATTTTCAGAGGGGCGGATTGTCATGTCCCCTTTTTCATGGACATTGACAGATTTGATGATTGGCCTATTATACGACCTTCGTAGGCCAATAGGATGGATAGAGGGTCATAATGGAGCTTGGATCGACTTTGATTCACAGGATTTCTACATTTGATTTTCATTCAGGGTATTTCAGACACATTTGGCCTGAGCTCCTACTTTTTAGGGATATTTGATATGCAGCGGAGCGCCTTTATTATGGTATGGTTATGTGCGGAATCACTTCCTGATTCACTAGCTTCGATCGGTTCGTGGATCCGACATGTATTGAGGGAGATATTAATATTTGATTGATTTAATCAAATATTAATTATTTAGCCTAATTTTAATTAGAAACCCTAATTCTAATTTAAGAAACCCTAATTAGGGCAAGCATATCTTTTTGAGGGTATAAGGGTTTCTCATGGAGGCCATTGTTCATTATGCATAGATTATTGATTATTGAAAATTGAAGAAATTCTTCTGTGAAGACTGAGCCAAGGGTTCCAGGATTCCATTGCAGTGAAGAACGTTCCCTCTTCATTGTGTGTGATTTAGAGGCTGTGAGATATCAGCTGATTTATTGCCAAATTGAGAGATAGCTTCATCTAGAAGTTATCATAGAGATACAGATCTGAGAGATAGCTTCACCCAGAAGTTATCACAGAATTTCAGGGTTGAGAGATAACTTCACACAGAAGTTTATCACAGAGCTTTCCAGGTATTTTCTTTATTTAGTTTTGATCCAATAAGTTATACAGAGATAGATCTTGTGTTGGAATCTATATTCGTGAGATCAGGCTGTTCAGCAATCAGGGGTTAAGAAGAGACAGGTTGGCGGCCGTACCACATCCGTATAGGTCCGTTCAGAGCTGTTCAGGCACCGACCTCGGCAGAGAAAGGGCTTTCAGTGACCGACATCGGTCAACTGAAGACCGACGTCAGCAGAAAGCCGACCGACAGCGACCGACGTCGGCGATATATCGACCGACGACGGCGTCTGTGTGTCGACACAGAAAGGCTGAGAACCTTCCAGATCCAGTTTTCATTGCCAAATTTTGCTAAGTCAGGGTTTTAAGATCAGATTTTAATATTCTTTATTTTGTATAACAGAGACTCGATTGTGTGATCATCCAGAAGAACAAGTAATGAGATCTTTATTTGCTATTGAGAGATTATACTATGATTTGTGTATGCTTATTTTGAATCTATTCTGCAAGTTTGTATCTGTGATCAAAGCTTTATGAGTTTATATATTCCCTGTTTGAAGGGGATATTACAGTGGTATCAGAGCTTTGGTCTTTGGTATCAGAGTTTTATGTCTTTCATATATCTCTATTGGTAGGGGATATTACATAGTGGGATGCATATAAAAGAGGTGGGCATATACATAGGTGGAATTGGAGTGAAATATGCAGAGTGCATAACAAAAATAGGCACAAAAACAATAACTACAATAAGAATAATGGGTTTCTTATGATATGGTATGTCATATTATAAAAGTTCATTGAGCAGATGCATGCTAAATTTAGGCTTAAATGCTAGTGTATAAATAGGGGTATGAATGTCCAACATATCAGTCTAATGTTACATGCTATAAAATTTTTTATGTAGAGCATGAATGAGGGAACGCTTGCTATGAATGAGGGAGCACAAATAGAAATTTTGTTTCACTAATTTCCTATTCACTTCCTATAGTTATAGAAAAGAGGCATTTACAAAAGGCACATTAGGAGGAGGAGGAGATACCAAAATTTCTTTATGTATATCACCATCAAGAATCACATCCTCATAAATAAAAGAATACAATTGAGGAACATCAATAATGTCAACAACAAAAAACATCATCACTAATAGAGGGAGGAGAATGAAGAGAAATAGTTGGAGGTGAAGTGACCTCCATAAACATTGTTTCAATAGTGTCCCAAGATTGCATAGGTGGTGTGGCATGTACAATTTGAGACTACAAATTGTCTGAAACATTGAGGCAAATGAAACAAACTAACTCATCTTAAAAAAATGCAATCTACACAATATATTCTTCATAAGTAAAGCTTGGAAGGTTACAAAACACAACTCTCCATAAGCCTTTCATCTGCAAATGCATCTTCATCTTCCTTTCATCATAGTTTGAGGTGTTGAGGGGTTTGAAGAAGGATGTATCTATTATCACAAAAAGTCGAGTATAAGCAAGACCCTCCTTAAAAAAAACAACTCATTTGATTCAAAAGATGAAAAGAATAATACACTGAACACAAATTTGCTTGACAAAAAATATCTTCTTATCCCTTTAAAAAATAACAAATGCAATTAAAAATCGTAATTTACTCCCCCAAAAGATGATAACATTGACAAAATATTGATATCAAACAACACCAAAAATATATTCAAAAAAGAAATGAAATAAAATAACAATGAAAAATAACCTTCAAAAAGATAAAAAGTTTTCCATACTTCAAAAAATCATTAAAATTGCTTACAAAAATCCAATTTAAATAAATTTAAAAAAAAATTACACCACCAATTTACAAAATTTATAACCCCTTTCTTACTACTTTTTATCCGAAGGGATTTTTTAAAATCTCATCAGCTAAATAAATAAATACCTACTTCAAATATAATTCTCATAAAATTAATTTCTTTGGTGGTAGTAGGGGTGGGTTAACTCGAAGACCTTCCACACCAAGAATGTTCTATCAAAATTCTCAATGCTCACTCGGCTATCAAACTATTGAAATATATTGTGACAGAATTGTTATTTGAACTTTCAAAAACTTTGAAATTTGAAATAAAAAAAATTTAAGCCAACCTTTTGTGAACTGTTCAACCCCTTTGCTCGGGCATCGAATGGGTGTGGTCGGTTTGAGGTGGATGAAGGTGTGTTCGAGACTACACCGAGCTGTGTTTAAGCCAACAGTTGGGGTGAATGGTGGTTGAGGGAATCTCCACGACGCGTAATGGGTTGGATGGCATGACCGTTGATTGATAAGAGACCGAGTCTGACTCAAAAACGTCAATCCACAATGCCAAAATGCTCGCAGTTTATTTGTACTATGTCGAGGACTGTGGGCGAAGCAACTGAAGGCCGTGTTAATTGAACTGTGGGCCTGTGCGGAGCCACAGCCGTCGTGATAGCATGTGGAGCAAATGCTTGATCCAATGTATAATAATGCACGTAGCAACTATGTTATTTCGAGGATTAAAATTGATGTCCGAGTTATGTTGGAGCCGTGAGTTGGGAGGCAGTGGAAACAGAGTTAACAAACAACTGGGATGTGGCTAGAGCTTGGCCAGACATTGGAGCCAAACGACTAAATAAACATGCAAAATTCCACCCCTTCAATATGAATGCTGATAAGATCAATGATCATACCAATGCAAAATTATAATCAATACCATATCAAAATATTCAAAGGCAATAATCTAAATGTAAAATGGAGGGTAGAGGTTGCTAACTAGCACTATAGTCTATGTAGAGTGTAGCGAACATTTTTGGATGTAATTGTATAAGTGTTTTTATATCGATGTTTCATGTTCAACTATGTGAACCATCATATGGATGAGACCCAATATGTTTCTCATTCTTATTCTTATGATGGTTCATGGAGTGTGCCCTGAAACATTGATACAAAAGCACTTATATAGTTTCATCCAAAAGCATTCACTACATGATAGAGATAGTTGTTCCAACACCCTGTCAAAAAGAGCATATGTATGACCTAGATGCCAATCAATTGCCAAAGCAAAAAATGATCAAACCCAGATTTTAAAAAGAGAGAGGCTTATTACTGATAAAATAAAATAAACTCAGCTGATTAATGGATGCACAAAGATCGCAATGATTCCATGTCAAAGTGCAATACATACTCATGCAACTACATGATCTCACTTGTGCACCATTATCACAACCAATGAGCAAAAAATGAGATCGTTGTACATGTATAATACAAGAAAAAATTCAGTATAATAATATCATTATATTCACATAATTTGGATTATCCGTTAGATACAATTTACATAAAAGTGTCGTATAATAAATTGTTTTGTATAACAGATTTTTGTTACACAAATAACTTAAAAATATCAGAGTCTATTATTATTATGTACTCAATAAATACATGCACAAAATAGTTTATCATCTTCAATAATAAAATAAATAAATTCCAAATCAAATTTATATGCTTACTCTAACACACAACGAATATATACTTCCATTTTGTTATATATAACAACATCAAAGTTTTGTATGAAATAAGCATATCATAGATGGTGCTGTAATCATGCATGAAATGATAAATTCAACAAAGTTGAAAAATGAAGCAACAGTGACATCAAATTTCATATTAAAAAAGCATTTAATAAAACAAATTGGAACTCTCCAACATACTGAAGAAGTTTAGTTTCTCCAAAGTATTGTGTGGTGTGAATAAATCATGTCTCATGTGTTTTTAATACTTTTAAATGGAGTTTTTGTTGGGTTTTCAAGGTTGTAAAAGGTCTTCATATTGTGTGTAAATGCTCATTTGATATTTAACTAACGTACTTGTTAAGTGGATTAATGAGTTTTTCGTTGTATGGTTTTTTTTTGGTTATTTGTTTGTCTTTATTTTCTCGTTTAGACACATTTTTTTTTTTAGTCTGATTTATTAATCAAGTCATTTTATACTTTAATACAAGGACCCTTATTCCTTCATTCTAAAGATATATAATTATAATTATAATATATATAATTATATATTCACTTAACACTTTAGTATGTATAATAATTGGAAAATTTCTTTAAATTTAATATTTTTTAGGGACTTTAATTTAATATGCTGAAATCATTATTTATGATCTTAAAAAAATTTCTCAACATTTATAATTATCATTCTCTCTCTCTCTCTCTCACTCACACACACACAATTACATATTCACTCAACATTTTAGTATGCATAACAATTGGAAAACTTCTTTAAATTTGACACTTTTTAGGGAATTTAATTTAATCTACTATAATCATTATCTATGACCTTAATAAAATTTCTCAATATTTCAAAGAGTTAAATGATTAAAATTTAATTTGATCAATTATAATTTAAGATTATTCATACAAATAGAGATGACATAAACATGCCATATTAGATAGCAATGCAGTGCCAACCATTTTTAGTTTAGATTTATGTATGCTTATCTCAATGTTTTATTGAATGCCTAAATTTATCTTCAAACTATATTTAATTATGAATTAGACATGTAAATATGAATTAATGCTAAATTGTTTGACAATAACTAACCTCTGTGACTTAACCAACTTACTCTCAAGAACCACTCCTTATATTATATGATTTCCATGTTAACATTATCTTAACATTTTATTTCAACCTTTTATGTGTGTATTGTGTATTGCTTATGTTCAAGAATACAATCTAAGAATGAATATTTATTTGGGAAAATTTGGGAAAATTTATATGCAAATCAAGTTGGTGCATGGGAACTCTGCATGGATTATAATTACTTATTATGAAGTTATTTTAACATGATTAATCATCAAATTGATGGGTGCCATTAGTAGTAGTGGTGTTGTTGACAAAAATAGTATTTAATAAGTTTTTTTAGGATTAAAACATGTTAATAAGTTTTTGGACAGAAAAATATTATTCAAGTTCGATGTGAAATAGGACCCTTACAAAATGTATTGCCATGTCATATGAACAAACACACAACCTCATTTTCCTCCACCATTGTTGATTTAAACTTATTTTCTTTAGAAAAACTCAATCCAAAATAAAAAATTACATTCATTCTAGTATAACTTGTACTTTTGGGACAGCTGCTAAGGGAAACAAACTAGTTATTAAATATCATCCAATAGTCATGATGTTTATTTTAATGTTGGACAAGATCTATTGTTTATTTAAAACTTATTTATTTATTCAAAAATATACAAATACTTTTTACTGAAGTATCATTAAATTTTATTTTTGGTCTTATCATTATTAGAGCGAGCAATAAAAAAATATGATCTTTTATTTTAAATATTATTAACTTATTCAAATTTATTGAACGGCATCTTTTTCAATAAAGTGTACATCTAATTTGAATATATATAATTTTATAAAGATATCACATTATTGTATCAAAATTTTAAAGCAAATATAGGCACTTATTAGTGCAAAACTATAAATTAACAAGGGCCATGTAATTGCTAGTCTCTACCCTAGTCTTGCAAATTATTTAGAATTTTAAGAAGGGACTTATAATGTTAAATTGAGAAAACATAATATTTTTTAGGAAAGTAGTAATGATTAATGTCTATGCCATATAGATATTAAGTGCATAAAAATAAAAAAAATAAAAGTTATTATTATTTTAAATATGTTAAAATGCAAATACAGAATAATAAAGAAGACTAAAAAAGGTAAACAATGATATAAATAAGCATAGGAGCTTTGTTGGTGATACAAATGACAATGAACAATTTTATCTTGAAGTTTTGGTAGGAATTTAAATTTGAAGTTGCATTTGTTTCAAATAACATAAAAAGAATATGTATGTATGTATGTATGTATGTATGTATGTATGTATGTATGTATGTATGTATGTATGTATGTATGTATGTATGTATGTATGTATGTATGTAATTTTCAACTTTTCTTCTGCGTACATGAATGTAAGTGAAAATGTTAAAACATGTGTCAATAAAACATGAAGTTTGGAATCCATTATAATGAAAATCAAAGATGATAATTGAAATCAAATATTATTGTATGGTTAAAGGATCAATGCATATTAGTTCATGTTCATTAAATATGAGACCCATAAGTCCATATATTTTTAATTAGGGTAGGATAGTGTAATTCTCCTCCTATTTTGTAGTGGAATTTTGTAGATATTGATCTTATCCTTACCTTTATAGGGATTTGCACTTGTGTACGACTTGTAGTAACTTTGATTCTTTTTAACTCTTCACTGTATGACTTATGATCATTCAAAGAATCTTCCTTGGTTGACCTAATTATAGAATAATAGTAAATTTTGATATACCTAATTACTAAATGTCATTAGTTTAACTCGCTGATAATATCTTGCATAGTGTTGTGGCCATGGACTATGTGTGAAGGCTTTATCTACCATTTGAATGCCATAAGCACATCTTTATAACTTTCTTTAATTCTATTTAGCATAAGACAATGCAAGGAAAATTGCATTGTAATTTGTTTAGCCACTAAAACCATGATGGCTACACTAATGCCTTATCTGACCAAATCTGATTTTGGACTGCTTTTTGACTATTTTCAGCAATGATTTTGCCTTTTTTTAAAAACAAAACCATAACTTGACCATTATATTATGCTTCATGGCAGATTTTTATACTTGTATTCTATAAAACATGATAGTATAAAATGATAAAATGGTAATAAACGTGAGAATAGATTCACCAATCCATTCATACATAACCTTATCAATTTAACATTATATTAAATTTAGGTGGGACAATGAGTCTTTATGCAAATGCACAAGATTCCTTTGCTAATCAATCACTTTGTACAATGTCAAATCCTTGCCGCAAAGACTTTTGTTAGGTGAAAATGCATAAAGGATTAATGGTTAGTTATGGAAATGAACAATTTATCCTATTGAAAAATATTCAAATCATCCAATACTTGGAAGCATGCAATAAATGGTCATAGATTTGACTCCTCCCACCTTCCGTGGTGCCATGGTCTATTTTGGTCTTCAAAAGTGCATGCAACCTGTCTTTGGCAGCATAGATGGCAAGGTTACGTGGTTGAAGTGATTACTATTGGCACTAAAGTGAGCCAATAGGTGTCCCCATGATTGTTTCTCCATTCAAACATGCTCTCAGCTTGTACATATTAAAATGGGATGAAAGGAAGTAAATTGACATTCTAGGGCGAGGGAATGAAGCGTAAAACAAGGAAGGAGGTGCTTATGATCCAAGTTCATTGTTACGAGCAGTTTTTGATTTGTATAATATTCCTCTTAATATTGCAAATAATTCCCATTTTACCTTAAGTATTTGATTCATTGTTATAATTTAGGGAATTTTGACAATTTATTTTAAATTACATGTCTCAATGATATTTTAATTCTGGAAATATTGTAGATGCTTATCTACTGTTACATTCAAAAATTTGTTGTAAATTTGGAGGCTTGGTTGACACTGATACAAATTAATATTTTTTGACCAAACATGAAGATTGACGACACATAACTTATTTTTGGCACTTTTTTTTGTCAATTCATAATCAAATTCAAAAGTTTCAATCAATACAAATTCAAAAGTCGTCATGGAGGTTTACAGGGTAAGTGATAACATGAACGCTTTTAATAACGTGTAGCATGAGGGAGTTTGAGTGGTTCTATGGGCTGTTAGATTAAGTTTCACATAAATATTTAGCTAAAATTTGTACAGTATTAAATATTTATCCAAAATTGGTAGGGGATAACAACAGTTTCATAGCGGCCACTTCTAAGTTTATCGTGTTAAAACTATTGATAACTAAATATAAATATTTGTTTCATACAATCTTTAAAAATTACATGTGTGCCTTTATTCCTACTATACATCAGGTCATATTATATGAGTATTTATAGTTCCATTCAAGCTAAAGAATATTCTCAAATAACATTTGAAGTAATATTCTAAAATTTATGTGGGAAACTTTGGATAAAATATTAGATTGTTAAAATCATATGTATATATATTTTTTTGATTGGCTGAGTGAAAAAAATAATATTTTAAAATTGAAATCATTAGTACCTTACCATAAGAAGGATTAATAAATACAATGTTATTCAAATTTTATTTTTTTAATAACAAGTTTTAACTCCAATATTCTGCATAATTATAAATTAATATCTATATAATGTTATTTTTTTTTCTTTTTTTAGTTTTATATTTTAGCTTCAATATTATTCAATTTTCAATTGTTTTTCCAACTTTTTAATCCCATTTTTAACTTCTTAGGTCCATCTTTTGACTCAAATATTTTTCAATTTTCATTTTTTGCTCTCTTCAATATTATTCAATTTTCGACTTTTGGCTCTATCTTTTTTACTCTATGTACTTATACATGGATCTTTTATGATAGAGAAAGCAAAGAGGTTTCTCTACAGTTTTTTTACTGATGTATACCCCAACTCAGGGATTGGTATAAACCTTGGTGCTAGATTCTTCAATCAAATCTCTTGCATAGATGCAATGCACTTATAGCACATATACATCAAACTTGTAGTACATATGCATCCTTGACTGACTGTAGGCTTTTACAAGTTATATACTCTATCTTTGAAAAACCATTCATTTCAAAAGCAATAATTCATGGTTGCATTATTATATTGAAATTCTTCTAGTAGATTTCTAGAGAATTAGTTGGATGGAGCATTTATTTCAGTGTCTAATATTTGAAATTTCACGCATGACATAGTTGTGAATTTGAAAGTTTATTAATTGTTTTTAATTCCCATGTATGATTGACTCCGCAGGGGTAAATGAGAGAACTGGGGAGAGTCTTCCTGCATGTTTTGAATTTGATATGCATAAACATCAGCAACCAGGACTTGACTTCGATAGATGATACCTAAAATTTGCTGCTTACAATTGTTTAGTGGTAGAATACTTCATTTCAAGATGAAAGAAGAGTTTGCGGGTGACGTAAAATAAGGGCTGCTTCGGAATTGTCAGACCAAAGAAATAGGAATAGTAGCACTGCTCTGAGACCTAGAGATATAGATAATGGAATACTGGTGTTATCACCACATGTTTCCTGCTCAATTAGATGCTGTAATTTCTCCACAACACCTTTACCATTGACACTCCCGTTTGCAGGAAGTCTTCCGACTTCATCTCTAGTTGTCAAAGGAGACGAAATAGTATTTGCATTTGATTTTTTCAAGGAAAGAATCAAATGCTTTTGTAGAATCAAGCTTCTGCAAAAGAATAATCTTTATAGCTTTAAGAATTTCTTCCATTGTCCTCCCAGTATCGACATAATTTTATATTACCTCCCACCTTTGTGAGGTTCCCTGAGGATACTTGTGCAGTTCTTCCCACAATAATTCCACCTCTTTTCTGCTCCAAGGTTTTTATTTATTATCATAATTTTCAAGAAAACTTTCTACCTTTGACTTCCCTCTACCCTTGACCACTAGTCTTATCCATTCAGTTGTATAGTGTTCTCCTATGACTTATTTCCATTAGTATCATTTGGAAATGCCCCCATCAGTCGGGTCCGCTAATGATCGTCGTCCTCCTTTATGTGGTCACAAAGATATCTTAGACGATCAACTTCCAAGAATGCACATAGCCTCTTAATGTCATCTTGTGAAATGTAAAAAAATATCTTTGAGACAGCTAAAGCATATGTAATTCCTAACCTGGACCTTTCTTTACGCATCAATCTCTTTTATTTCTGTTTGGCCTTTTAATTTAGCTAAGCTGTGTCTGCCACTCTTTTATCCTCTTCCTCTCTCCTAAACCTTTCCTACTCTGCAATCGTTGCCGTTGCTTCTTTTTTCACCGTTCTTCCATGAAACATGGCCTCTTTCCTTCTTAGATTTTCTGCCTTCACCGCTTCATTCCTCCTAAGTATGTGAGGGTCTTTTTTATAATCATTCTCAACAAGCCTCCAAATCCTTACATACTCCTCCTTCCTAGCTTTTTCTCGAATCTTTGCATTCCGTTTTCCCATCCATCTCTTATTTTTCTGAAGGCTCAGATTGCTCTAGATCAAATTCATCTTCTTGAGGAAATTCTTTCCAGGTCTTCAAGCTATAATAGAAATTGTAGTTGATCAACTTATTTTATGGGAATATTCTCATCCTCCATCGAAGGAACTGGTTGAGTCACAGCGACCGGTTATTCCTCATAAAAATGGAGCTAAACACTCTTAAAAAATCTTGAGGAGCACAATTAGATGGTACTTTGTCATCGAATTCATCGATGGATTCATATATCCTTCACAGCTAAATCATAGAGTATCAACAAAATTATACAACTCTTTTCAACATTCATCAAAATTAAAGAAAGGGTTTTCTTCTCCCTCGCATAAAGTATGATACAGGGGTTTAAATTTATTAAGAAACCACCGTTTTAAACTTTATTTTCTAGGATATGCTTCCTCTAAGTAGTGACAAGGGCTAAACAATTTTATAGAATTGAATAATGAAAGATTTGTAATTTTTTTATTTGAACAATCTACAAGTTTTCGAATATATTCTTTAGAAAGATTTTTGCAACTCCCTAATGATCCATCAATGCAAAGCTTTATTCTCTATTTTGGTGCATCAACATCATCATCACAGATATTTGGAATTGCCACAAATCATAGTTCATGCATATGAATGTGTCCATCTTGATCAATAATCTCTAAATAACTATATTTAGAGCTCTTTAAAAATTTAGACAAGTGACTTATGCCATTTGTAAAAGTGTCGGACCTTAGAAACCGCCTACTTAATGTTTTTATAGTAGAATATATAGTTTTCTCTAAAGACGTGACATCCAAAATCTCTTCTTAAATTTTTTTATTCAACTTCTTGAGTTCACACAATACATCTACAAGCATATGTAACAAAAAATGTACTGTGGAAACATCATCAAAATAAGTCTTTCAATAACCTATCCTCTTGAGAGCCATTTAACTCCATGAATTTGAAGAACTTGAAGTGTTTCAAGTTCCACGAGTTCCTAAACAACAATGAGTTCATTATATATTTTAGTATAATTTTGGACCTAAAAATATATCTTATTTGTCATGTTTTCAACAAACATGAATTCAAGAAAATTTTTAGCAACATCTAATGCAGCTAAAGCCTCACACTGAGCAATGCAATGAATACCTATAAGCTTGTGTATATATTTATTTAAAAAAGTAACAAATCCATTTTCACTCACAACCATTGATGAAGTACCATTTGTAGAAAATGTTATCAATTTTTAATTTAAAAAAAACCCTTTCTTTCCTAAAAACACATATTGTATCATATATTGTTTTCCTTCTTCCATCACCCATATTTATAATATTTAAGAATTATGAAATAGGAGGCCCTAACCATTTTGAGTATATAAAAATAACATAAATTACAGGGTATTTCTTTAAAATTTGAACTATGCTTTCATCCAACATTATTTATAATAATATATTATCTAACATTTTTGTACTTTGTCTCTCCTAAAAATATTTAGATATGAAAAAAAAAAATTATTTGTAGCCTTATGATTTTTAAATGATTTATAGTACTTATTTTTTTAACATGTTTTCTGTTTCTAAGTACATTTCAAAAGAGAAAAGGGACTTGTTGGTGCTCAAAATATGCACCAAGCATTTGCGCCCCTTTCTGAACAAAGAATGCTTAGAAATTCTAAGCCCACGTGGAGGTGCTACTACCCACGTGGCATCAAAGGGAGTCAAACAACCAAGTCTTAAGCCATATAATGAACAGCTTGCCCACATGGAGGGTAACAATAATGAGATAAAATCTTAATAAAGGGTTGATGTGTGGGCCCATCCCGATGGTCAGTGGAGATTCTTAGTGCAAATGTAACTTTGTAAATTGCGAAGCTACAATTTGCCTCCCGGTCTTTGAAACCCGTGGCGATAGACATGATCGCATGGAGAATAAAAGGATGACAGGGAATGTAAGTGGGCAATGCATATGCCAAAATCAAGTCTCTAAACCCCAAGTTGCAAATTGTTTGCAATTTTCCTGAACCCATAGATTAAAGGATGCCGAAGAAATAAAGCTAAGATGCCACTTAGCAAAAATGCAACTTGTAAATTACTCATCAGTTTCTGAATCCCTTAAAAGCCCAACAAAAGACGTTGATATGAGAAGTGCCATGATGGAATAAGGTTTGAATGAATATCAGAATCCATGCAATAAAGACCTACCAAGTGGATTAGTAAAATGCAGTAATACAAAACAAAGGTTTTAAAGAAAAGGGTGTTGATTGTGGAAGAGAGTGGGCCTGTGGAAAGCCAAAGTAAAAAGGTACTTGGAAGAAATATAACTGTAATATGCAAATTACTTGTGAGTCTCCCATACTCGTAGTAGTCAACAAGGAGGAGGATGAGGAAAAATGGAAGCCAAGATGCAATGTGCAAGTTCTCCAACATGAAAAATGCATGAAGATTTCTAGATCCCGTGATAGAAAGCACGGTGGAGAAATAAAGTGGAGTTACAATTTGGAAGTTTGCTAACTTGCAATGTGCATGCAGAATTCTGAATCCCATGGGGAAGAGAAAGCGACAGAGATGACAAATGAAAATGCAATATAAGCATGTTTCCTAACTTGCAAAATACAAATCAGTCCTTGAGGCCCGTGGATTTGATAGTAGTGCTCAAAAGTTTAAAAATAAAATTTTGCCACTTGTATCCTACAGATTATGCTACACTGAAAGAACACTCTAGATTTTATCTTATTTGTTTGACCAAGTGCAAATGGTAGGTACGCTATTGTTCAGAGGAAAGGTCTTATTGCATCCTTATTTTGTTACAAGCATGGTTCAAAGCCAGGTCATCAAATCAAGAAAATAGAGTACCATAAAATAAATGGGCCAAAAATCTCTTCTTAGAGTTTCTCAACACATTTTCAGTGGATATGGGGACTCTGTAGCAAGTAGAGAAGTTTCCAGGAGTCATCTGTGTGAAAGGGGCAGTTAGCAAATGGAGCAAATGGTTGGTGATTTCTTACCTGAACTGGAAACTATTGTCCACATCGATCATGCCAATGCTGCTAGCCTCATTGGATTTTGCGTTGAGGGTGGATTACATATCATTTCAAAGTTTTCTCCTCGTAGAAGCTTAGCATTAATGTTGAATGGCCCACACCCCCAACATCTGAAGTGGGATATTCGGTATAGAGTTGTTATGGTCATAGATAAAATACCTTCTTTACCTTAAGGAGGGTTGTCAATGACAAATAATTCATAGAGATATCAAAGCATCCAACATTTTATTAACTGAGGATTTTGTGCCTCAGATTTCATATTTTGGACCAGCAAAGTGGCTTCCTAAGGAATGGACACAACTCATAGTGACCCCCATTGTAGGCATATTTTGTTACCTTACACCAGAGTATTTTGTGCATGGGATTGTAGATGAGAATATGGATGTGTTTATATTTGGGGTGTTTCTCTTTGAACTCATTAACAAGACATCGTCTAATTGACTCTTTCTAGAAAAATCTCATAATGTGCACAAAGCCTTTGTTTGATGGTAGCAACATCAAGGAGATTTTGGACTCTTCTCTTGGTGATTCATACAATATTCATTAGACAATTCATATGGTCTTGACAGCTAGTCTATGCACTCAACAGTCTACTCTCCTTAGCCCTTACATGGCTCATGTTCTGAATCTTCTATTGGGTGAAGAAGACAACTTAGAAATCACAGAATGTGGGGATATGTTAATTTTGCATTCATTATTTAGGATGATGACATTAGAAATACAATAGTAGTACCATTTCAAAGGATTGTTGGGTCTGCTAGGTCTTCATACCTTATTATTGACCTCTGTAAGCAAACAACATTGGCAATTATTTTGGGCATATCAGTTTTCAGAACATTCCTGGATCATTATCACATAGAGAAAAAAAGATACATAAATCCATAAATTTAATGGGTAAGAATTTGGACTTCAAATGTCCAAAAATGTTGGCTTCTAGAAAGAGCTTCTATAGGGTGATTTGCTAAACCAAGTGGAGTTCCCAAGTGGGAAATGTAATGGTGCAAAAGTAATTTGTGAAAATGCAAGTTGTAATATGTTGTCCAAGTTCCCAATCCCACCAGTCAACTCAAAAAATGGAGAAATTGAACTCAAATGGAGCTTTAGGTAGATTTTGGGGAGCGATTCAAGTTTGCATATTGCAAATGTGCAAATTGTAAATTGCACACAAATCTCCCAAACCTACCAGTCAACACCAGTCAAGCATGAGGTCCTAGTTCAAGGCAAAAAATTTTAATCCAATTGAAAATTTTCATTTGTGCAAATTTAAAATTGAATTTGAAGTTCCCTAGTTCTTGAGGGAAATTTTGAGGAGAAATGCAACTCCAAAATGTAAGTTGTGAAATTATAAATTACACTTGAAGTTCCCAAATTTGTTAGGGAACTTTTGAGTGGAACTGCAACTACAAATTGTAAGTTGTAAATCTGAAAGTTACAAATGTGCTACTGAGCTTTGGATTCTTTCATATAAAGGATGTGCAAAATTAAAATTAGGACCCATAATTCCCCATAAGGCAAAAAGGTGAAAATTTATGCACTTAATCATTAAAAATGTTTTGGCAGCAACCCTAAAAGGCTCAAAGGAAAAAAGCAAATATGGAAAAAAGCATGTGGAAGTGAAAGAGCAAAAAGGTAAAAATGAGTTAGTTCTTGCAATTTTTATGTTTTGCTTGTTCAAACTCCTCCATGGGTGAAATACTGTAGTTTTGCAAAGTTAAGGTGGGCCATTCTAAAAAAGATTTATCAAATGGCCATGGATCTAGAGTGTTTAAATACCATCATTACAAGGCCAAAGGTGTTTTTTGACATGCACATGAGGAAATTCAATTGTCTAGGAGATTCCAAATTTACAAATGAGTGGTCAAAGACATGTCCAAGCAATTGCACAAGAAGACAAAGAGTCTATTTGGCTGCCAAACACATATTATCATTCAAGATCGAATGGAATGGATCTACAGCCACACATATCAATGGTTTTATTCAAATCTTCATCATTACATGGAGAGGTAACTACAAGAATTATTTTCCTTACAAAGGCATGAACATTCTAGGCATGGCAAAGAGCATATTCCAGCTGAAGCATCTTGGCTTAACTTGGAAAGATGATTGAAAGTTTTCAATATTAAAAATTAAAACACATATTCCTAGAGGAAATAGGGTGAAAAATTTGTATACAAAAGGGGGATTGTCTTATTTTCAAAGGTTTTTGTTGGATTTTTGGTTTTCTTAGGTCCTAAGCTCTTCCAAATTTTGAGATCCATTATTGTGTGTGAATTTTGTCTCTCTTGCTAAGGTAGTTTTAGCTATTTAGCCATTAATAATCTCTTAAAATATTGTAATATGTCACCCGTATTGAAGGAGGAAACTCACCATGCTTGTCCCAATGGAAATATTCTTATACAAATATGTATGTAATATTTTATTTTAAGATAATGGAAAATACTTATGATTTTTACTCTTTCCTATTAATGAAGTGCAATGAAATGTTTTACATGCTCTACTAATTGGATATCTAGTTTAATGATTATGAATGGTTGTCAACTTGGGCATAGATATAGATTATAAACCCCTTTTTGCATTGTGATTTAGAATTGTGTTGTTGAATACCTCTTAAGGGCACCTTAGGTTTATGGATTTAATAGGAATAGGTATTTGAAATTCTAGTTGTAGCATATGCTTTAGGATTTCAAGAATCATTTGGGTATTTGCATTGTATTGGCATCAATGGATGAAAATCACTCCTGGTAGTTTCCATGGCTTGTATTTTAGTCTTTTTCATCTTTGAAAATGAATGATGTCATCTATTTTTAAGGAGATACTATTTTTAAAAAAACCACACCACCACACCACTCTTTCATAACTACTTAACTCATCCTACCTATCCTACCCTACAAATAATTCACCCTACTGAATATTTCAACTATTATTTGCTTGTAAATGCATGAATATTGCATACTTAAAATGTATCTATGTTTTGTGATTTAAATCTTAGCATTGCAATCTCCTATTTGAACCCCTATTTTTGAAAATTTATATAATATGAAAGTAGCAATCAATTTTACATTTATCTTTAGTACCTTATGTCTACCCTAGTGGATTTGATCATTCTATGGGATAACCTTTCCTAGGTGGAGTGGTTTGGTTATGCCCTGGTTAGATTTATGTTTGTTGTGTGTCAAAAATCCCTATGGATATTAAATTTCAATATCCATCCATGTGAGGAAGCTACCTTTTAGCTCCTCTCACCTTTGTTTAGGTAACGCCTGAAGTAGCAATGAGCTAACCATATCCTCTATCAGTGTCTTCTTCCAGTCATTATTTATAATTAGTTCATCCATATGATAAACCCTTCTTTGGATATAATGATATATCATTGGGTTTTTTATCCATCTTTTCCATTTTTCTCAAGTGTGCAAGGATGATTGTAAGAGGTGTATAACTAGGAACCAACACTCAAATGACACCATTACCATGAATTAAACATCAAATGTTGGTTACCTATGTTACTGGGGACTCTTGAACATAGCTATAATTAGTTTAGGTTTTAAAGTTCTCTGCTTTGGATTATTTAATGCTTTAAATTCATCTATGTATTTTTAAATAATGTTATCCATTTTCACATGTGTTTGAAGTCTAAAGTTATTTGAGCATAATTCACTACTTTGGAATGTCAACAAGTTTATCACTTTGTTGGGGACATTATCAAAAATTTGAGAGATATGACAAATTTGCATATGATGCATTTCTTTCAAAGAGTTGTTAATTTGTTTATGTTAGAAGATGTTTTCTCTCTTAAATAGAAATCTAAGATTTTTTGTGTCTTTGCTTTCATATCTCATCAATAATTTCAACAAGGTCTAGTTTCAGTATATATCACAACATGTTTGTAATATGTTATATTCTATAAGTTTTACTCTAGTGGTAACTCTAACATATCATCTAGTTTGAAGGAATATTAGTGCGCATTTTAACTCTCTTTGTGAGTGGTCTTTTAATTGCAAAAATGGAAGGACTGAGGTCATCCTTCGAAGGTGACTCGTCAAAAAAACTTATCTCACCCTTAAGTATTCATAAAAGAAGGAGACAGGTTGGGAGACCAATTGAAGGGAAAAGTTCATCTGCAAAGGAGTGTTTAGACTATCAAGATTCTGGTACACCTAAACTTTTGTTTGTTGAACTTCCTATTATTGAAGATTATTGTAGCTCTGCTAGTAATTCAAAACCTTATAGTGCCATTTAATATCTAGCTCCTTCTCAACCAGTTGAATCTCCTAAATTTTATCCCCCAAGTCCACCTCACTCACCACCTCATAACCCTTTCCCATTTGATCTTAAGCCCACCATTAAACTAATCAAGAGGCATAGGCATGAAGATGAGAATGAGCATCCTGCATTCAAGTTTCCTAGGTTTAGACCAATTAATTTTTATGAAATGGAAGGTTATCCTAATCAAATCCAAAATGATGTAATTAACCACCTCTTAAGTTTCAAAGGAACATTTCAATGATGACTTGTGTTTAACACTTGAGGAATTTTCACATTATCATTGAAGATTATGAGGTTGAGAATGAGGATGTTTGCATTAAGTTGTTTGTGCACATGCTGGAAGAAGATGCTCATGAGTGGTTCAATTTTCTTTCATGTGGATACATTGCTTCATGGGAAGAAATGAAAAATGTTTCCAAAATTTAGTATGGTGATAAGATTGATCCTAAGTTTCTTTTGGTAAAATCTAAAAACATTAAAAATAACCCTAATGAATATGTGAAGGATTTTAATACACTGTTAAATAAGATTATGATGAGGCTACCTAAAAACATTAGGCCTAGTGATATATCATGCTTGATTTAATATTTTAATGCCTTTGAAAGGAAGGTTGCGTACTACTTGAGGGATAAGGCTCCTAAAAACTTGATATTGGCATTCAATTTGAAAATAACATAAGGGTTGTGGGTAAACCTTTGAATGAGTGAGCTGATATGAAGTTGGTCAATCCTAGAAAGACGTAGTCTACTAAGATAGCCAACCTTGAGGATACTGTTAAAACCTTGGCCTCCGCTATCAATAAGATGTCATACAAGGTAGCTAAAGATGAGAAAAGGTTGCCTCATAGGTCTACAAGTTAGGAAAGAGATCCAAAATATAATCAAACACTAGGGAGGCCTACTTTCCACATTAGGGATAATGATAGAGCAAAGATACTTGCACATGATGAAAGAAATGATAGAAATCAAGATAGAAGGGTTGGAAAGGAAATACCTAATCTATTTAATGCCAAATTAAACATTGTAAATTGTGATTTAAACATTGATTGGTGTGGTAAATTCTTACTTCCACATCATCCATGTGATACTTCTGAGTGAGTTGATGTAGATGTCAATGAACCTGAGTCTTCATTTAATGATGATGAGATTTTGATGTTGCATCTTCATGTCTCCCTAAGTAAAATGATTGACTCCACGTAATTACTAAGTGTTACTACTATTGATTAGTTTTGGAGTGCAATCAAGAAGGAATGTGCCCCAACTTATAATTTTTTTATGTTAACATGACATAAGCATATGAATCACCCACTCATGATTTCAAATTTTTATAATCAATGATGATTAGGAACTGTGATGGGGGAATTCATTCATTTAAGGATAGAAAATGACTAATTAATGCAATAATTTCCCAAGAGAAAGCATACAACTTGAGAAGTAGGCAACATGGTGTTGGTCCTCGAGAGGCTACCCCTATAAATCCAAGGGAAGGGGATGGAAGTAAGGACGTAAAGAAAACTACAATAGTCCCTAATTCTTCCAAGTTATCACCCTTTGCCCAAATTGTTCAACCAAAAGGTGTTCCACCCAAGAATATAATAACATTACTATCTAGTATTCCTAAGGGTGTGAATGATGTTAGAATAAATATGCCTTTGAAAACTATTTTTAAACATGTAAATTTATCCTAGCCTATTATAATTTAGAATTTAAATGATTGTATCCAAGCTAAAGTTGTTTTCACCCTTATTATTAATACTCCCCTTCCTCAGTATATCATGTGTGATATGGCTTAGGTGTTGAGCCAACTAAAAATCACTATTCCACTTGTTGAGTTATTAATAACACCTAAACATAGGAAGAGGGCATTTTATTATTTGAAATTTGGTGAGAGTACACCTACAAATAAAATGAATTCACCCCAAACACTCTTGAAAGGTCATGAAGAATCAATTGAGGTTTTGAACCAACTTCAAAGGTCTATTTAGGGATTACATTGCTAGAGACTCAAATGAATGTAGATCTATTTTACACAACCTTGTTGATTACTAGTTTGATTATTTACAAATGCATGTTTAATTCTAGAGTTTCTTACAATGTGATACCACTAGGTATTTTTAATTAGCTTAGAGTGAATATTACATCTAACTTTTTCATGTGTTATGCCATCAACTCAGGAAAGGTTCGAGTTGTTGAATAAGTCAAAGGGTTGGTAGCACAGTTAGTTGTGCATCTAGGTATGTTTTTGAATATGGATGTATTAGTTGTGGACTGTGCACCTAAGTGGGGGATGCCAATGTCACAAAAATGGGCTACTAACATGGATGGAAGTGTACAAATGGACTTGTCTTATGCCAACATTCATTTGCAAGGTAAGATGGTCAAACTTCATAGGGAGCCAAAGATGTTACATGTACTTGAAGACCGTAAGCATGCTCTAAATGAACAATTATACATGGATTTTGGGCTAGGAAACTTCATTGGGAATGTGGACATTATTAAAAAGCCTACTATTCTTGATGCTAGGTTTGAAAGAGAAGGTGATGTTTGGAAAATGTCATTTGATAAGGCTTGATCCAATCTTGGAAATGGAGTTGAGCTTATGTTTTATGCCCCTAATAGGAAATATTTTCAATTTTTTTGCAAGTTGTCCTTCAAGTACATGGATAATACTACTAAGTATGAGGTACTCTTATTTGGTTTGAGATTTGCCTATGAACATGGAATTGCAAGAATGATTGTAAAGGGTGATTATAACGTAGTGGTAAATTATGTCCATAATGATTATGCCACCAAAAATAAAATGTTGAAATAATATCAGTATGTCATATGGAATTTTCTAGAATTCTTTGACACATTCAACATTTTCTATCATGATATAAGTTTCAATGAAAAAGATGAATGAATTATAGGGTTAAGTGCTTAGTTTTAAATTAAAGATATGAACCCACACTATTGGTATCAATTTGAAGTGTTGGTTAGATTTTCAATCCTAGAAAATATTCATCATTGACAAGTTTTTTATGATGATGAATAGATTAAAATATTACTAAATTATGAAGCTGAGTTTCAATATCAGATCATAAACATAAAATCCATGGTTCAGGGTTGTGATAGGAATGAAAATTTGTTTGAGAAGGACATAAATCATTTGAGGACAAACACTCTCGCTAGGGGATTGGTTAGTTTAGAAGCATATTTCTATGGAGCAGATATAATAAAAATAAGAGACTCATTTATCTCAAAAGTTGTGACTGAGTTTAATTTCAGTTCTCATGAGAATTTGAGGAAGGTTTGGCTAGGTATTAACCTAAGTGAATCCAAGAAGTAAATTTATATGCATCTACTAAAATGTTATCAAGACTATTTAGATTGGTCTTATTATGAGTTGAAGGTGTATAGGGAAGATTTATTTCAACATGTCATCCCATTATAGCTTGATAGTAAGCCTTTCAAGTAGAAGTAAAGACCTATTGGCCTCATTTTGGCCACCAAGATGTGGGATAAGTTAAAGAAGTTAAAGGATGGTGGAATTATTTAGCCCATCAGGTATTCATCATGGGTGGAAAAATTAGACCCTGTATGAAAGAAAAATGATGACATCTACTTGTGTGTGAATTTTTAGAATTTGAATAAAGCTTATTTGAAAGGTAATTACCCCCTGTCTAATATGGATAACCTACTTTAAAGTTTTACTATATATTAGATGTTATCTACTTTAGATGGTTTCTCAAGTTATAACCAGGTTGTGGTGAAGGAATCTGAGAGACCCAAGACCACATTTACAGTGCACTAGGGCACATATGTTTATATGAGGATGTGTTTCAGTTTAATGAATGTCAATGAAACATTTTAGAAATCTATGGACATTACCTTTACAAGGGTAATTAAAAAATTTATATTTGTATATCAGGATGATATTACCATGCACTCTAAGAGTAGACATGAACATTTGAAGAATCTAGAGAAAGTGTTTATTATATGTAGGGAATTCAACATTCCACTTAATCCTAAGAAGTGTCACTTTGGAGTATAAAAGGCTAAGTTATTGGGACATATAGTATCTAAGTATGGTATCATGATTGATTTTGAGTGAGTATAATCCATTGACAAAGTGCCTATCCCATAGTCCAAGAAGGGAGTTTAGTCCGTCTTTGGAAAAATCAACATTGTAAGGAGGTTTGTGTCTAATTTTATAGAGATTACTCTATCTATTATGTCCATGAAAAATAAGGACCAAACCATTAAGTGGGAAGATAAGGTTGTGTAATCATTCAATGGCATCAAGGGATCGTTAAAATTTTCCCCTGTATTGGCTAGTCTTGATTACACTAAATCATTATATATATTCTCTTTTGCATCACATAATACCATTGTTATTATCTTCTTGTAAAATAATGAATATGGTCACGATAAACATATAACTTTCATTATTAAAGCTATGCAAGGATCTAAATTGAACTATACCATCATGGAAAAATAAGCCTTCACTCTCTTAAAGGTTGTTAAGATGTTCATGCCTTACATTATGAGTTTTAAGAATGTTACATACATCCTACATATAATGGTGAAGGACATCTTGACTTAGAATGAAACATCCATCAAGAGATGTAGGTGAGTTAACAAGCTACAAAAGTATGACATGGATATTAAGACCACCAAGTTAGTGTGAGGGATGGGCCTATCCAAGCTCATGGTTGAGACCAATTTATAATCCACTTAGGTAAAGATTAATATTTTTAATGTTGATGATTCCTTGAGTATAATTAACATATCTATGTGGTATAAGGACATTGTTTACTATTGTAAAATCTGAATTATCCCCTTGACTTACATAAAAACCAAAGGAGAACTCTCAAACTTGTTTTTCAAAAATACCTCTTGACTGAAAATGGATTAGCATGGAAGAATATGAATGGGGTTCTTCTAAAATACTTGGTATAAGAACAAACTACCGATTTGATTAAGGACATTCATAGCAGGGTCTGTGGTGGTCACTTTACACCTGAGGTCATAGCTCATAAAATTTTGAGAGCTGGTGATTAGTGGCCATCGCTAGTCAAGGATGTCTCTTAGAAAGTTAGAGAATGCAATAAATGTGAGATTTTTTGTTGAAGGTTGAAAGCTTATGATTTTCTTCCCTTATAGCCTATGATGATTAAAGGCCCATGTAGATAATGGTGAATAGATTTGGTTTGGGAAATCAGTTATTCATCAAGCATGAGATATATATGGATATTAGTCATGACTAAATACTTCACTAAATGGGCTGAATAAATCCCTACAAAGAAGGCTACACACCAAGTGGTTATGGATTTTTTGTTGAATCAGATTATTTATAGATTTGGTGTGCCTTTCATGTTAATTGATAATGAGGCCATGAGTTTTAAAGCTAAAACTTTGGTTGCATTATGCAAAGATTAAATGAGCGAATTAGCTTATGATTCCAATTAAACCCCTCAAGGGAATTAGTAAGCAAAATCTAGTAATAAGAACTTATTCAAAATCATTAGACAAGCTTTTGAAGAAAATAAGAAGTGGGGTGAACATCTAAAGTTTTCCTCATGGGATAATAGGATCATGCCTAAAATAGCTATAGGCAAAAGCCATTTGTAGCTTGTATATGGATGTCAAACTATCTTACCCATGAATTTGTAGTTGCCAACCTATCAATTCATGCAATAGTTAGAGGAAGATGAGCAAATCAACCACTATTAAAGCATAATGGATTAGATTATTGATCTTGATGAAACTAGCAGATAAGTTCATGAGAAACACCTAAAGTTTAAGGAAAGAATCAAGAAAATATTTGATATAAAGGTCACTCTAATAAATTTTTAGGTAGGAGATTTGGTTTTACTTTGGGATAACAAGCATGAGGATAGAGGCAAACTTGGAAAGTTTTATACCTTATGTGCAGTCCCCTATTCCTTTGAATGAAAAATTAGGGAGCACTTTCTTCTTGAGAGAATTAGATGCTAAAATACTAGAGCTTTCAATTAATGACATACATCTAAACACTTCCTCAAGTGAGTCCATAATTATGTACAATATTGTATAGTGTATAGTTTTGTTGCTTTATTATTTTATCTCCCTTGAACTTTAGGCCTTGTTTGTACTATTATTTTCATCATTTTTTGTAGTGTATTATTGTTTAGATCATATTGATCTATTTTTTTTTGGTCTGGCCTTGTTTTATTGATTTTACATGAGTGTTTGTTGATAATTCATTGAGTGTTGACTTTGTGGCCCAATGGATTGGCACCTGATCTTATTTTTTAGGATTCTTTACACACTTATAGAAGGTATACATCCCTGAGTGAGAGACATTGTTGGTTTTTAAATCTATACAAAGCATTTTCACCATTTTATTAATAAAGAATTCTTGAAAATTTTAATCCCACATGGAGGTTCTACTACCCACATGGCATCAAAGGGAGTTAAATGGAAAAGTCTTAAGTCATGCCATAAATGACTTACCCACATGTAAGGTAATAAGAATGAGGAAAAATATTAATAAAGGGTTAATGCATGTGCCCATGCCTAATGGTTGATGGATATTCTTAATGCAAATAAAACTTTTCAAATTGGAAAGTTGTAAGTTATATATTGCAAAGTCTTATTTTCAAAGGTTATTATTGGTAATTTGGTTTTCCTAGGTCTTAGGCTCTTCCAAATTTTGAGATCAATTATTGTGTGTGTATATTATATCTCTTTTTAAGGTGGTTGCATTTGTAAAACCATTAGCAAGCTCTGAGAAAATTTTATTATGTCTCCCCTATTCAAGGAGCAAACTCACCATGCTTGTCCCCATGGCAACACTCTAAAACAAAGATGTATGTAAGATTTTATTCTAAGATAATGGAAAATACTTGTGATTTCTACTCTTTCATATTAATGAATCTCGGTGAAATGTTTTACATGATCTATTGATTAGATAGCTAGTTTAATGCTTATGAATGGTTATCATCTTAGGCATAGATCTAGATTATAAACCCCTTTTTGTATTGTGATTTAGAAATTTGATGTCCAATACCTCTTAAGGGCACCTTGGGTTTATTTATTTAATAGGAAAATGTATTTTAAATTCTATTTGAAGTGATTTCTTTAGTTTTTCAAGAATAATTTGGGTATTTGCATTATATTGGCACCAATGGATGCATATCACTTCTGGTAGTTTCCATGACTTGTATTTCAATATTTTTCATCTTTGTAAATGAAAGATCTGATGTAATTTTAGGGAGATACTACTTTTTGGAAAACCACACCACCACACCACTCTTTCATAACTACCTAACATCTCCTACCTATCCTATCCTGTAAATAATACACACTACTAAATATTTAAAGTGCTATTTTCCTATTGATGCATGAATATTGCATAATTAAAATGTATCTATTTTTTGTGCTTTAAATCTTAGCATTACAATCTCCCATTTGACCCCCTATTATTGAAAATTTCCTTAAAATGAAGGGTCCATTCTATTTTACATATGTCTTTAGTAGCTTGTTTCTACCCTAGTGCATTTGTTCATTCTATGTGACAAGCCTTCTTAGGTGGAGTGAATAAGTTTGGTTATGCCCTGGTTAGATTTTTGTTTATTATGTGCCAAAAATCCCCATGGAGATTGAATTTTAGTATCCCTTCATGTAAGTAACATACCCCTTAGGTACTCTTACCTTGGTTTAGGTAGAACTAGAAGTAGTAGGGAACTAACCATACTCTCTATCGGTGTCTTATGATTATTATCTATATTAATTACATCAATATGTAAAACCCTACTTGACTATAATGACCTATCAATGGGTTTTTCATCCACATTTGCCATTTTTTTCAAGTGTGTAAGCTGAGTACAAGAGGTGTAAAAAAGGGAATCAATAGGACACATATTTCCAGAGGGGTAAGTCTTCTTGAAAAACCTAATAAAATAAATTTATGGTTTTGATTAATCCTTCTTTATTGGTGTCATAAATGTTTGTAATGTGTTTTGGAATTTATTTTTCTTTCACTTGATTTCCACATAACCATTTTGCTTGTGAAATTTTGTGGATGTTTGAATTTTCATGAGTAACTATTGCATCATGTTTAAAAGTAGTACAAATAGTTCCATCTTCCCCATGGACTTGTGTTCTTCCAAACAGATGCATTTCATGACTATTTTTCCTTCATACATTTCACACCATAACCATTAAACTTTCACTTTTTATTCATATCTAAACACTCTTTTTTATTTATCACTTTTATTTATTTTTTGATGAAGCTTCCTCCTCTTCAAATTCTTCACCATATTCATTATCATACCCTAATATATTAAAGTCTTCACTAAATCAAATTTATGATCCTCTTGCAATGAAGCTTTTGATGTTCTAGACCATGCAAAAGTGTTCTTGATTGAAGATTAGTTCTTTTTATTTTTATACATTTTAAATTGTATAGTACCTATACAAACAAAATAATAAAAAATAATTAGATACTAAAAGACCTATATGTAACTATATAAACTTCATAAATTCCTTGCATTAATTGTTAAAAATGAACCCCTATAAATTTATAATTGATAAATAATATCGACTGATTTATTTTAACGTTGACTAACTTTCAAAGTTAAATAAAATATATTTAATATTTAATTATATACTCAACAATCAAATAAAGAGATACATGTCAATATAACTGGTACAATGATATTTTATATTAACCCTACAAAAAATTGATAGTCTTGACAAATTATAACTAAATAATTTATCATTGATAAATTATCCTTTTAATTTTAAATTGGTTCGATCAAATCATTATTTGGGTTTCATGTATGATTCATGTCACATTAGCATTTACCCCAAAAAATTATACATTAAAATATTTTTAAGACAGTGAATATAACATAAAATGTAACATGAGAAGTTAGAATATATAGTTTTTGTGAGAAGGCAAAGACAAAAATAACATTGATGAAAATAATATTTAATCTAAAAAACTTTTTAGACCAAGTTTATATTAACAAAATAAATTAATTTAAATAAAAATTAAAATTACAAGAGCTTGGAATAAATAAATAATGAAATTAAAATAACAAAATTTTCAAATTTAAAAAAAGAGTTGTAATTAGAAGGTATATTTATTTGATGTGAGATTTAACTATGTATGGTGGATTATACTTATTATTAAAACACCTATGTAATATATATATATATATATATATATATATATATATATATATATATATATATATATATATTTTTTTTTTTTTTCTTTAGCATAATCCATACAAAAAACATTTATATTAAATACATTTTAAGATTGTATTGATAGGAAGTAAACATAAAAAATTGACTTATTAAAAAGAATAGAGAATAGAGTAGTAAACATACATGAATATTGAGATAATAATATGAACACTATTAGAGAATGTAGGCTAGCAATAATAATAAATTATTAGATTCACCTCCATGGACTAGGATATAACTTATTTTTCATGTTCATCCTTTGTGGACCCTAGCTCCTCATATGCCCTAACTGTGAAATTTGTCAATGATTTGAATATCTATAGCTATACTTTAGTGCCATGAGGCAACCTCAAAAATATTCAAAATTTGATAGATTTAAAGAAAGATTTGGAGTAGTTCATAATCTTCACCATTGATCACAATGAAAACAAGATAAAGTGAACAATATAGATTTCATATTTCATATTCAAATATGAATAAAGGGGAAGGAAACATATTTCAATTTTCAATGGGGGATAAAAGAAATCAAATAAATAGGCAATACTCTTTTTAGACCTTCATATATGAGGGGGAGTCCAAAAGATTATCTCTAAGCCTAAGACTACAATGAAGACTTGAGTAAATAGATTTTCTTTCCTAAAATGATGCACCTACCATTCCAAAATGATCTTTTAATTTCATTTGAAAATATAACATAAAATAGATGCCCATTAGTGGCCCAAAACAATGAAAATGAGAATTCCATAATGGAATTGTGGATAGTGAAAGGCTTGCTTATCTAAAAGATTTGGACTTCCCATAAAAATAGTACAATAATAATCTTTAATTTGATGTAAATTTCATAAATTATATAAAAATATAAGAATTCTTTACATTCATCATAAAATTAGAAACATTCTTCCTTTCATCACCCTTGGACAAATATACCATTACAAAATAAATACTCTTAAAATCCTTGAGAGTCTCCTTCAAATTAAAAAATGCATAGGGTGAAGAAGAAGAAAATACAGTTGATCTTATCTATATAATAGAGGCTAGTTTTGGGTGGATTATATACTTATAGTATGATCTAATATAAATTCGATCGGGCCTTCCATAAATTTTATCCCACATTTTTGATAGGTTGTTTTACTCTACCTCACTATCAATCACCATAGTGAATTCCATGACATAACATCTAGCTAAAAAAATTAATTACATCCTTACACAAATCATAATGAATATACTTAAATCTAGAGAGAATTCTAAACATGTGACTTGGTATTAAAACACCTCTAAAGTAATTACTTTCCTCATTACAATTTCTTGTTTGTGATTTGAGTGCCACATGATGCACTCAATTCATAAACTTAAACTAAATAAGATTATTTTTATTCCTAATGCTAGCCTCTCAAGTGTATGTATATCTCAGTCAAGCTAGGTAAAAATATAAATTCTAAGACTCAAGAGGGAGAGGTAGAGAAATAATTTCACAATGATATAGAGTTATCATGTACCGGTTTTCCCTTACATGGTACATGGTAATTTCATTCCTTTCATCAGTCTTGCTAAGCTTCTGGACTTATAGGGTGTCACCATTAGCTTCATCACCACCACTAAGACTGCGTCTAATTGTAATGCCAAATAGTTAGATTGAATATTCATTTCATATCTATTTCTCTCCCACATGTTGATGACCTCCCTTCTAGCTGTAAAAGTTATGATACTATTTCCCTCTTTGAAACCATCTCCTTATTCAATTCTTCCCATAATATTTATTTGAGTAGGTTATAATGGAGAATTCATAAAATCTCGTGTGCATTATAATTGATATTTACTTGGCTTGGATAGTGCATTTGACTTCTAGGTTTGGGATTCCACTCATGATATTCCATACAATAGGAGCCATATTAGATTCTCTATTGTAATTACTCTTCAATATTAAATTCTTAGCGGTAATAAACAATGGTTATGGCATAATATAGATTGAGGACCATTCCATAAATGTAAATCTTAGCCACTCTCCACTCATCAAGATGTTCCCAAATGAGATTTATCTACCAAAAGTTTACCATGTGCTTGCAACAAGTCAAAAAGCCTATATTGTCTCCAAATAATGTTTGATCACAAATCTTTCCAATATTTTTGACAAAGTCTATGTAGAGTATGTCTATTATTTAGATAAATTCATAGGTAATCACACTTGGCCCATAGCTCCTCTTGTGTTTAACACCCAAGAATGGGTCCTAAATAAATAAGAGTGTATGCATTGGCAAGATGGTAAAAAATAAAACTCTATATTACATGTGTTGTTTGGGTCTCTGTTTCTTATCTGAAAAGTCCAAATAGAAGAACTTGGTAGGGCTATTGAATATAACATGCATCACTTGATGAAGGTAATCAAAGACAACATGGGAGACAATGTTAATTCATGTGAATCTCTACTAGATAAATTCATTAAATCAATGAGAAATAGAGCAATTTTGATCCAAATGTGGATAAGTCAGCTAAAAATTCTATTCCATCCACTACATGTTTTATGAATCACTAAAAATTGAATACCATAATAGAGAGCATATGTGTGGGAGTTTCGATGGTGGTATGGCCCATGCTAGGAGACCAATTCATTAACACCAAATTGGTAACAAACCTGTTGAGAGTTATATTACATATCTACGTGGGATGGGATATAATTCATTGTAATGATATTATGTAAAACATAGTGAGTGCATCCATGGCATAAAAATAAAGATTAAAAACAAACTCAAAAAAATTTAAATAGGTAGAAAGCTTTGGCTTTTATTATTAAACTTGATTATTAAACTTGTTTTAAAGAAAAATCTAAAAAGAACAAACAATATATTTAAAGATATTTGAAACTTTTACAAATCATTAAAAATAAAAAATACATTAAAAATTTCTAGAAATAAACCATGCTTTAAGGGAAAAAACATTAGTTGAAATTAATTAAATATTCCAACACTACACTTTAATTTCTACTACGAGCTGATTCAACATATGAAATTACCAAATTTGTCCTAGAAATTCAAAATTATTTGTAGTTAATGCCTTTGTGAATATATCTACTAATTAGTTTTCATATTTGTAAAATTCTAAATTTATTTCTCCATTATTCATGAACTCCTTGATGAATTGATTCTTGGAGTCAATATGCTTTCTTCTCTTGTGAAAAACATGATTATTTGATAGTAAAATTTATGATTTATTATCAAAAAAAATGGTGTAGAATTCTCTTGATTATGTAATAGATCTGCCAACACTCTCCACATCCAAACTACTTGACATGCAGTCGATGTTGCTGTAATATATTTTGTTTTTATTGATGAAATTATCACTATAAGTTTCTTCTTTGATGACCATGAAACTGCCCCTATGAAAAAATGAAAAACATATCCATAAGTACTCTTTATATCATATTCACTCCCTGTAAAATCACTATTAGTATAGCCAACCAAATAAAAATCATTAATCTTAGCATGTAATATTCTATATCCTATTTTTCCTACAACATATCTCAATATTATCTTCTCAACTTGCTAGTGTGAGTCTTTTGGTGACTTCATAAATATTTAAATCAAGCTAACCACATACATAATATGTAGATTTGTAGATATGAGCTACATCAAACTTCCAATGAGTCTTTTGAACATAGTTAGATCAACATTGGATCCCTTGTCTTCATTGTTGAGTTTTGAACTTGTTGTAACTACTGTCGGTGTTAACTTACAATTCATCATCCTAAATATTCTCAAATCATTCTTCACATACTTAGATTGATTGATAAATATACCATTATTTGATTAAATAACTTCAGTGCCCAAAAAATTATATCATCAATCATAAATCTATAATTTTAAATTCTTTGTTCATGTCTGATTTGAACATGTTTACAAATAAAGTTATAGCAAAAAATTAAGTCATTAACATTTAAACACAATCAAAATTTAACCTAAATTGTTTATCTTTGTATATAATGTAGGATCACAATTGCTTTTTTTAAATACAATGCTTATCATGTATGAGTCAATCTAATTATACCATTCTCTTGGTGTGTGTTTGATCCTATGAAGAGATTTCTTCAATCTGTATACCTTATCTTCATGTCCATGCACTTCATAATCTGATGCTTATTCGACATACACTTCATCTAAAAAGCATTCAAAAAATTATATTTGACATTTATTTGGTACACTTTCCAATTACTTTGTGATACTATGGATAAAACTATTTTAACAATATCAAGCCTTACAATTAGTGAAAATGTCTCATTATAATCAATTCCATGTTTTTTTTAAAAACCTTTTGCTACTAAACTTGCATTGTATATGTCAACTCCTTGTACTCCACTAAACTTTATCTTATAGACCCATTTGAATCCTATGCAATATTTACCTTTAGGTAGATATACTAGTTTCCATGTTTTATTTCTTTCAATAGAATCTATTTTTCCATATATAGACTTCATCCAATGATCTTCCTTAGATACTTCTTAAAAATATATAAGATCATGAGAGAATAAAGCAAAATTTGAATGTAAATCTAAATTATCCTCTCCTTGATCATAAATTTCTTTCAAACTTCTTATCTATGTACCTTAACCTTAATGAGGTAAGTGTAAGATTTGATTCATTACTTCCTTGTGAATTAAGAATAGGAAGGCTTGTAGGAACCGATGATTCACCTAGTATAAAATTCTTTAGTGTTCTTGGCTCTCTTGAATTATCTCCTTGTAGATTTCTTGTTGTGTTACTTATTTCTTATAAACTTGGCTAACCACCTTACACACCTTGTTATATTGATTCTTCTTCTTCTTCTTCTTCTTCTTCTTGAGGTAGTGTTGCTCCAACTTTAATTATTTTTTCAATAAATCCTTCCAAAGCTTACTCTTCTTTGAATTCAACATCTCTACTGATGATTACTTTCTTGGTAATGGGATTGTACAACTTGTAAGATTTTAACTTCTCACTATAACCAATAAAGATATATTTTTCACCTCTATCATCCATATCCTTTCTTATTTCTTTTGGTATATATACACATGCCACACATCCAAAAATTCTTAAGTGAGATGCACTATGATTTATACCACTCCATGCTTCCTATGCCATTTTTCTTTGACATTTTTTATAGGACAGCTATTTAGAATATAAAATACACATGTGACTACTTCTACCTAGTATTCATTAGATAAGTGATTTGCCTTGAACATGCTCATAACCATATCCATGATTATTTTTTTCCTATATACAAAACCATGACATTGTGTTGTGTATTTTATAGTAAATGATTTCTTAATTCCATGATTCATTCAAAAATCTAGAAATTCATTTCAAGTGTATTCACCACCTCTATTTGACTTGAATACCTTGATATATAGGCCACTCTATTTTTATAATAGTACATTAAATCCTTGAATATTCCAAAGGATTTAGACTTTTTATTGAGAAAATACATCCAAGTTTTCTTTCTAAAATCATCAATAAAGGTTAGAACATATAAACTTCCTCCTAATGTTGGAGTGTATATAGGTCCATATATATCAGTGTGAACAAGATATAATGGTGCCTTTGCTTTGTAACACACTCTTGTTCGAAAAAATTTCCTATGTTATTCTCATAAAATGAAACTCTCACATGAACTTGATGGCTACTCACTTGGTGGGAATCCTCTCACCACCTTTTACTATGCAATAAACTCAAACCTCCAAAATGAAGATGTCCATAGCTTAGATGGCATTGTTTAAATAGTTTTTCATTTTCTTTTAAATTAAATATTACTTACTAAAAATTTAAAATGAATTAGGGTTTATGGGGAATACCTGTGGATTGGAATAAATTATGCACCACTTTGAATCCAATGATAGTGAGAGCTCTTTTTTGGCTGGGAAGACTAACTTACAAATATGTAAATATTTGACAAGAATAGATTAATAAAAGAGATAGGTGTATTACTTGATTTGAGATCATTTCCATGAAGTGGTACACTTTTTTTGAAGGATATTAATCCATTATTTATGTAGTTAAGTGAGTAAAAATCATATGAAATAAAAAATAAATAAATGATGTGATAACAATGTTGATTAAGATTTAGTGCTCAAATAAGCTATCAATGTAAATGAGATATTCCTACCAATAAGCGGAAGTGAAATATACATCATCTTGTATAAAAAATAATTGTTCGTTAGTGGTTTTATGAGAGGGTGAATAAATGATTGTTTAGATGGATATCTCAAAGGCTATATCATTCTCATCCATAAACAAAGGTTGAGAAACTATGTAGAGATCAATGATATTGGTTACATCATGAACTAAACTAGATAGAGTCATCTACAAAAAAAAGGCCATGTTCAAAAAATAATAATCAATAAAGGATTGTAAATGGAGGCGTAGGATTAAGGTCTTAGAGTCTGTGATTTAAACACAATAGATTGATGTCTATCAATAGAATTAGTGCTGATTTAGAATGAATCAGTGTCAATTCTCTCAATGGCTGAGTTTAATAAAACCAAGAATCATACGAGATATATTTTCTAATAGAGGTTGATAAATGGAAATAGAGGAATGATAATAATATTTTATTTATTAAATAAATGGATAACATAATTCTAATTGATAAATAATGATAAAATGGAATACATAACTTACCTTTGATTTATTTATGAGTAGAATGAAATTATTCTATAGGCGCAGACATTTGTTCATGTTGCAAAAAAGATATGATTTTAACACAATGAAAATATGATAGAGTGTCATTAGGAACATCATAAAATATCTAGGTATTATAAAATAAATTAGAGGATCTAAGTGTTTTGGTTCAAAATGCAAACACAGGCTGAGTGTTTATGGATTGATGCCAATCCAAAGAATTGGCACTGATTATGGGTGAATTGTTGCCGATTCACCAAAAATGGTGCTCTTGTTTCAACCACAAGTAAGAATAGATTGGATATGGGTGGAGTTTTTGGTTTGACTATACAAGGGTTAAAGTGGTTAAGAGGGTAGATTCCTAGGTTATAAATAGATTTAGGAGGTTGGGAGGGATAAAAATGTAAAAGTAAAGTCTATTTACCGAGCTAGTAAATGATAAATAAACTAAACCTTACTATATGATTTATTTAGGATATTTAAATAAATAGGACCTATGACACCTAATCAATCATCCCTAGGGTACAAAAATATAGTGTCTATATTGGCCCCTTTTTGGAGTGGTATGGAATACGTGTTAAAAGACAAAAAATATCAAAGGTCCACTACCATAGGTTCATGTAAGGAGATATCCCCCCTCAAACCAAGAGTCGACAGAGGTAAGGAGAGGGAAATACATTTGAAAAATGGAATAATGGATGGGATGGATAAATAATAGATAATCTATAATAAATGCAAATGGATAACATGAGGTGTAGGTTTTTCACTAACAAGATATAAGGTAATATAGGTAGACATGCCTTAAGGCAAATCCTATAATTAGATGCCACAACTATGAACATATGGGCTTTAACAAAGGATAAAAAAGAGAGAAAAAGTGATAATTTTTAGCTATTTGAAGTATTTGGTGTGGTATAATGGTGTGTGCATTACCTATAGATAGTTATTTTCAAAGGAGAATGTACTATCGAGAACCACTAAGGGATAAAACCCAAAAGAGTACATGCCTTATGCAAGTTGTGGGACCATCAGGAGTCAAAATCTATAAACTAGAAATGGTATAGGTCAAATAATAGGGTAGATGTGGCAAGGAAACATGAATAACTAAGGAACAATGCTAGATGTATGTGAGAGTACATGTAGTACAAAAAAGGGGGACAATCAACATTGATCCAGAATGAATCAATGAAAATCTACATGAATGGTGCTAATCCAAAATGGATCAATGTCAATCCAAAGTTGGGTATATAAAAAAGTCTAACATGGAAAAGGGCTCATTTTATATATCTAAAACCTAAATGATGCTTGATAGCTCAAATGATGAAAGTGTGACAAAATGAGATGGAGGCTAGCAGTAACAGATTATAATGTCGATGACACTCCTAGGATGAGGTGGGTCAATTATTTTATGAAAAAAATTAGTTTTCTTTTAATTTTTTAATATTTATAGGATTTTAGGAGATAGATTAGGCTATGGTTATGGTTATAAATAATTGATGCCAATTCCCTAATGAATCAGTGATGATTCATAAGGAATTGATGTTGTTTCAACAAAATGGTATTGATCCATACAAAATGACATTGATCCATGAAAAAAGGAAGTGATTCATAAGGGATCGATGGCAATTTAAATTGAAAAGTAAAAGGCTTAGAATAGAGATAGGGTTAGGATAAGTTATATTTATAAGGAGATTATAGTCTTATAGGGGATATTAGTGATAGTCACATGGGCTAATGCATATGTGAGATCGAGTGCCACCCCTACTAGAAATATTTTGAGTACAACTGATAGATGATGATCGAGACCATTTAGAGGCTATAGGATTGGGAGGGGTGCATCACTATTGATACATCTATTGAGACATGAGATTGATGGTGGTTTTAGTGGAGTGGTGGGATGTCATGACAAGGAAATTATAGCTATCGACTGGGGAGATAACTATCATTATGGAGGACATTTTCCATTTTTTGTGACTTCTAATGATGGGAGGACTTATAGTAGTAGTGGATGATTAGGGCCAAGGAGTAGATTTGAGATGGCTACACAGTGATGATGTAGAGGTTATTAGTTTTGCTATGGGGGATTTATATTTAAGCCTCTTTATAGAGCTACCATAATAGGGAGACTCATGCTAACCGTGATGATACTAGTGATATCATGCTACACACTCCCAAACATAGGGGGATGGATATTTTTATGCAACATGACTAGGGTTGTTGTAGACATGCTAGAGAACCATACTATTTTTCCATGGGCATCTGCCTTACTAGCATAAATTTATATGGAGTTCTAGGGTTAGAGGACCTAGAGAAGCTATCATTTGTAGTTTATTATCATACTATAGTATTGGTCCTACCAGGACATAAGGATAGTATAGTCTAATAGTACCCCTTGGATATGGTGGTATGAGATAGATTATAACATGGCCTTCCTATGGTGAAAGGCCGATCTAGTGTGGGGATTTATAAATGGTATTGTTAGAGACTTGGATTATTATAGTAGAGTTATAGAGGGTTTGAGGGATACTAATATTATATGGAGACCTTTTCTAAGATTTCTTATGTGGCCTAGGATGGAGGAAGAGAAAATAGTGGTATGAAAGGAGCAGTGGGTGAATATAATGAAGATAAATCACTTGGAGTACCTCCATTTTAGTTGAGTGATATGATAGTTTAGTTTGGTGTAGGATATACTATGGCCCCCATATGTTTATAGGTAGGATGAAATAGATCAAGATCTACCTAAAATATTTATGGGAGATGTATCGATAGTATTAGATTAGGTACTTATAGGTGAGGATGTAGAGGATGAGTGTCCCACTCCCACATATAAAACCTAGTGGTCAAGTAGCAGGCAACATGATAGGATAGTGTGTTACATCCATGCTAGGGGGAGGGGATAAGGAGATGGAGGAGGTGGAGGATGAGGCTAATTCTAAGGAGATAAAAGAGGAGACTGATAATGACATGGGTGATGAGGTGATTAGAGGAGAGGTTAGGGAAATTAAGAGATAGAGGAGGATGGCATATATTTGGGTGAGATGATCATGAATAGAGATACATAGAGTGCTTAATATACCACTTTACACAGGTATCTAGTTATGGCATAAGGGGTGTTGACTATAGTGTTGATTGAGTGGGATACCCTTTAAGTTTGACTAAATACTTTACACATGGGTTTTGAGTCTTTACAACTGTGTCATGGAAGGGTGGTGGAGGACAGGGATAGGTATAGGTTAGAGTGGGACACCTAAAGGAGGAGGGAGGAGGAGAGAGAGTCCTATATGCAGATTATTAGAGATGTGGTGGGGCTGAGTACAAGACCAATAAGGATCATCATCATTGATTGGTATAAGGAGCTAGTGGTAGAGATGAGATAATATGAGTATATCATTCTATATTAGCTTCCATAGACTCCATACTATGTAACCCACATAGCCAGATAGGGTAAGTATTCTAGGTGCATGCACACAAGCTCAATGAATATGGGGAGTGTCATGTTAGAAGTAAAATCCACTGAGAGGGGGGTGAATTAGTGGTGGTAAAAAATTTAATTTAATTTTCACACCTTTGAAAATACTTAAGCATTCAATACAAAATTCATGAAGCATAAAAATCATTCATAACATTAAATAATAAACATAATGTAAGATAACATACATAACATAATATCTATGTGGGAAACCCTCTTAGGGAATAAAAACCACTCTCAAGCCTAAAAACACATGTAATATTGTCCTATAATATGATCACAAATAGGAGACTAATCAAGTCCTAACCTAAGGCCTTTAGTGAAATAATAGTTTCACAAACAACACCTACCCGTAGGATGATCAAGTGTTTCTGACTACTTATTTGGTCAAGTCCTTACCTATAACCTTGATAATGTCCTTCTGACCAAAGGTCTTTAGTGAAACCCTATTTTATAAGGATCAACTACCCCTAAGGAAGATCAAGTCTTTTAGACCCTCCTTGAAATGAACACTTTCACCTTAAAACTGATATCTTCAACACTTGATGATGGATCTTTTGATTATCTAAAAACTACACAAACTCTCTCTCTTTCTCAAACATGCCTATCACATAGGCATGCCACAATCTCTTTCCTTCTTCACTCAAATAGTCCTTATATTCACACACAAATATCTTCTCATATCCTCAAATTGCAAGAGTACTATCCTTACATAAGGAAAATTACATAAAATTCATATACATAGTCAAAAAACTTTTCTTCTCATTAACTCAACCGATAGACACACTACCTATCCTTTGCTCCAAAAATCTCATATACACCTTGCACAAGTCTTCTCACATACAATTCTAGAAACTAACAAATTTGGTTTCAATATATATAGAGCAATAATGAATTAACAAGATCAAAATATTTCCTTATCAGATACAAAACATGCTTTCACCATTAAGGAATATCATATGGGTCACACTTAAGCACAATCCCTTTTCAAAATAGGCCTAAGTCACTTTTAGGTCCTATGGAGATGCATTCATCTCTTTAACACTTCTCTAAGAAAATAAAGAATGCAAGAAAATTTTACAACATACACCCATTCTACATGATCCTTTTGGCATCCTCCAATGATCACAATGACCAAAACACTCTTATGCTACAACCCAATTAGCTCAAACACTTCTTTGTACACATAGTCATTAAGAATGAACACATAGTTGACTTCAAAACCTTTATTCATACTACATATGATTAAACAAGCCTTCAAAATACACACAAAACATCCTCATGGAGTCTACAACACT
>JARHVA010003636.1:1500000-1535000 GCA_037957365.1 Torreya grandis | reverse complement strand
GCCTATCCATTAGCTTGAGGATAGTAAGGAGAGGAAAAGCTAAGCTTAATGTTAAAATAATCACAAAGATCTTGAACCTTTTTGTTCTTAAAATATTTTTTGTTATCTATGATCTTATGAGGGATGCCCAAGTAAAAAGTGATATGTTGAGTAATAAATTAAATGATTTTATACTCTTTGATTGAGATAAGAGGGATATCCTCCACCAAATTAATAAAATACTTAGTGGTGGTAATGATAAACCTATGATACTTGGATGATTTAGGATTGTTTTGACCTATAAGATCAAGCCCCCACTAGAAGGAAGGCCAAAATTCCTGAGCTACCTACAATGCTTAGCTAGGGACATGGGATAAGCTAGTTTATTGTTAACACTTTATGCATTTCTTAACATATTCACAATAATATTGATTTAAATTAGGCCAATAATAACCCAAATTATTTTAGCAATGGTGTGGCCATTAAAGTGTCCTCCACATGACCCATCATGAGCTTATTTGATAGCGAGGGTAGCCTCATGATTTTGTAGTCAATGAAGAAAAATATCATCAAAACCATGATTATAAAAGACATCCCTCAGTATGAAAAAATGTGTGACATGATGTTACAAGGCTCATTTAGAATTTTTAGATAGATCCAGAGGAATAATCCCCTTAGATTAATAATCAAATATCTATGAATACCATAGATCTAATGGATTTTCCTCCACACTATGGATGGATAGAAGGTTATTTTTAATAAAGGAAGCTTGATTCATCCTATGAATGAGGATAAATAGCTTAGACTCCTTAGATGTGGATGGGATAAAAGAGGCCAAGGAAGCCATAGTATCTTCCAACTTTTTAGTTGATTGAGGAATGGCTTAGATATCAAAATGTGTAAAGGTGGCCAGTAATTGATCAGCTAAGATCTTATACTTCTGAAGAGTATCATTCTTACACTGATAGATTCCCTTAATTTTATTAACCATGAGCTGGGAATCACCATATATATTGAGTGTTTTAATACCCAAATTAAAGGTGGTTTATAGACCTATGCTTAAAACCACATACTCTACCATATTATTAGTGTAGTCAAAATAAAGTTTAAAGGATAGAGGGATAGGTGCCCCCTGGGAAGAATTAGCATAATTTTGGCTCCCCCACCATGTTCACATTTGGATACATCAAAGAAAAGAGTTATTTGATATTTAAGATCTAGTTGAGATGTGGAGGCTATAGATTTATATAGGAATTTGAAGTTAATTAGTTGGTTATCATACAGAGGTGCCTCAGCAAGATGATCAAAAATGATGAATTTTAACTAAATTTTGATGGATAAATCCTAGATCAAATTCTACCAAAAGCATAATCCATTTGGGTATTCACTAATTTTGGCATGACTTGGAGTGCATAAACTTCAAGAGATCAATGTTTGTGACAATGTAGGTTTTATGATTGAGGAGATAATGTCATAACTTAGTAATGACAAAGACTAGATCCAAGCAAAAAAATTTAGTATCATAATAATGCATCTTTTATTCAATAAGTGTGTCACTGATATAATACACTATCTTATTTATGTGTTGATCATCATGACAGGCCATCATAGCTCCTAAGGCATGGTCAGTTGTGTAAATATACAAGTAGAATGACTATGATTCTTTTAGAGGGGTAAGAATTGGTGGTGAGAGAAGGTACATCTTAAGAACATCAAAAGCATCTTGAAAATCAAAGTCCCACTTAAAATGGATACTCTTCCTTAAAAGGTGAAGGAATGATTGACAATGATTAAATAACTGGGAGATAAAATGATAGATAGATTGTGATTCACCTTGTAAACTATAGAGCTAATTTAGATTGGATGGAGGTGGAATTTTTAAGATGGTTTTGATTTTGGTAGGGTCAAATTCTATCCCATGTATGGAGACAATAAATCCTAGGAGCTTGCCCATAAATACTCCAAAAATACATTTCCTGGAATTTAGATGGATGAAAAATTGGATTAAGTGGGTGAAAATAACCTTTAAGATGTGAAGGTGATCTTTTCATAACTTTGATTTACTAAGGAGGTCATCTACATAATCCTTCATAATCTTATGGATGATATCATGGAAATTATAGGTCATGGCTCTTTGATAGGTGGGTCCTACATTATTTAGGTTAAAAGGCATAACATGATAGCTAAAATTCCCTCATGGTGTAATAAATGAGGTCTTATGTTGGTCTTTTAGTGTGATAAGGATCTAATTATATCTAGATAAAACATCCATAAGTGATAGCATTTCATGGATAGAAGTTAGGTATACTAATTTGGAAATATTAGGGAGAGGGAAATCATCTTTTGGACAAGCAAGATTAAGGTTTTTAAAGTTAGTACAAAGGCAAAGTTCCCCAGTAGGCTTTATTCTAGGGATGAAGTTAGATACCCATTGAGGGTAATTGATAGGTTGGATAAAGTTAATGGATATGAGGCATTATAACTCTTCTTTGACCAAGAGCAAAATGTGAGGATGCATCTCTCAAAGATTTTTCTTGATAGGCCTGACATCAAGGAATGTAATAATGTTATACATAATGATGGTAGGATCTATACCAAAAAAATTACTATAGGACTAGGTGAATGCTTCATTGTGCTACATTAGAAATGTTGCAAAATATTATTATTCTTGGGGATCTAAGGATTTACTAACCTAAGCTATGTGTGGATTATATAGAAACCCTATATTAACATAAATGGTGGCATCATTTAAGAGAATAGAGGTTTATGATGGAAGGGCTTTACATAGATGGGAGTTCCTAGCACCCAAATGAGTTAAGATAGACTCATCATCATGGAACTGAAGAATAGAGACGATTGGAAAATCTTGCACTATAATGTCCACGTAGGATAGAGGAAAATTTTCAAATTTATCCATTACAATTGTAGATGAGAGGTTCTACAGTAATGGTGTTGACTAAAAAAATTTAGGAGGAATGGATAAACCATATGATGAAGATGGTGTATCCTCTTCAGGGATGGGAGGAAGAGAAATCTTTGGGGAGGATTTAGGATTTTTTGTGAAGTTGAGGCAATGTTTCTCATGCATTTTTCTAAACTCCCCCAATGAAACCTCATGTGGGCCATGTTCATAATGTCCCATGGTGAAACCTTTCTAGGTGCACCATTTTAGGTATGTCTCTATGAAATGATTTTTATCAAAGAATAAAAAGTTTGATGTAAACATTTTAGCCCTATTTTGCTCTGAAGGAGATGAAGAAGGTTGGTCTAATCCCCCATAGATTATATGGTTGTGGAGGAATTATGGGCCAAAGGGAAAAATTTCCCCCAAAGATGGACTATAAGTATGTTTTTTGTTAGGGAATCCATATTCTTATGGAGTAGGGAGTGTATTGAGTGTCAATAACTAGTACTTTTTGATTAAAATCTATTGAAATGAAAAATCAATGGACTCATTACCAAGTGTAGATGTAGGGATGATTATGCTAGTGGATGCTTCGTTAGATAAGGATGGGTATAAATTTGTAACAAAATTAGGACCTCATTGGCTTAGAAGGTAAGGTTACATGTTTTAAAGGGATGGGGGTCAGCTAAGATGTTTTGGATTTTGCCCATATGTTCAAATTTAATATAATAATTCAATGTAGAGGGAACATAGCTATTTGAGTGAATATAGGGATGTCATAAGAGAATTTTATAATAAAATTATCCTTCAATAATGGAGAACAATTTAGGGATAACATACCTGCCAGCCTGAATGTGAAGGACTACCATTTCTAATGTAGCGGACAGAATATCATTGAAAGATCATAGAATGGAAGGTGATTGGGCTACCACTATCTCAAGATGTTGCAATTATTTAAATACACGAGAAGAGATGATGTTTATACTAGTGCCATTATCCATCATGAATATTTTTATTTGAGTTTGATCTATCTTAACAGTGATAAAAATACAAGATCCTAATGATTTGGCCATAAGGGTGTTATTTCTGAATCATGAAACGTTATGGATAAGGTTTTATGAAGTGATGTAATGAATGTTGACAATGGATTGGGTTCACTAGATTTTATTTTTATGTCGCATAAGGATTTTATCATGGCTTCATAATGTTTTGGGGAGTTCTAAATAAGTTCATATAAGGATGTGTTGACTAAAAGTTAATCCAACTACTTTAGAACCAATATCTATATGAGTTCTAAATCATTATTATTTTTTGCCTTTCCTAAAGTGGAGAGTTTAGGTTTGGGGGAAGGTATAGTTGGACTATTTATGGCAGGAGCTAGTGCTTTAACAATAGTCACTTTAGATTTTTCATGAATATGGGTCTTATAACCCTGAGCTTGAGATTGTATGTCTATATGAACTACATCTGTCTAGAATAGAGGGGGATTCATTATGTTCTTAGAGTCATCCACATCAAGGCGGAGAGATTGGTGTTGGGATCTATCATAGGGTTTATCCTCTTTTACAGCTTATTTTTTTGTGTTACCTCCTATGAGGGATGTAATTCTAGAGGGATCACATGATCTAATATTTTATTAAGAGATCGTCTTTGTCTAATAGATTTTAGACTATGGCCTTTAATGCACTAAAAATTTATATGTCATGTTATATTATTTGATGGTATGCACATGTCATGTTCTCTCGATACCATGATGATTTATATATAGGAGGATTGATAGGTTTTATGGGTGGTAACATGATGAGGGAAGTATAGATAAGCTAATCAATGATCTTAGAATAAATTCCTTTAAATGCATCTTAAATAAGATTTTCCATTCTTTAGGCCATTGGTGGGGAAGAGGTACGTGACCTCAAACCTCAATATCTTGAACTAGTTGTTTGAATGGTCACTACAATAGGTACCTTGTGTTTAAGGTAAGTCTTTACACCTAAACCTTGTGGATAATAGAGGCTTAATGGATTTTGGGTTGGCATGAAAATAGTGGGAATATTTTATTATGATGGTACATGTGCTTTAGTGGTCAATTATATAATTGTATCTTTTAGTTTAGCTAAAGGTTGGGGCCCTAGTATAGATGCTCTTGTTCAAATAGGGGGTAATGGTGATTTTCCTTTTTGCATCTACTCCAGGGTTGCGGGGATGTTCTCTTTACAAAATTGAATTATAATAGGAGGATGTTGTAAATATTTCCCCCTAGGGGCTCCCATATTTTTTTTTAGATATATACAACATTTCCCTTGATCTCCCTATGATTTAGTGCCTCCATAATAATGGTGGAACTAGCCTTGAGCTAGTTTGAGGTAACATAATAGTTTCCTCAGGGAGGGATAGGCTAGAGGGAGCAGGGCTATGAGATGTGAGTATTGAAATGATGTGAGGAATAATACATGAGTTTTGAAGAATGTCTATGTAAAACTTATATTCATTATGCTTTTCCTCTATTATTTCTTGAGTTCTTTTAGACATGGATTATTTTGATAAATCCCAAACAATGAGATCCAACAAATTATAAAAAAAAATTAGGATGTATTCACTTGGTTTGGATGGTTTAAAAGTATCTGCTATGAGGAGATTAGAGATAAGATCATCATCAAATTATTTAGGTAGAAGTTGGTCATTGATGGTATTTATTACATGAGTCTCATGTTGTGATGTGGGACCTAATTTAGCTTGCACAAAATTTGACATGGAAACATGATTAGGGAATGGTTATATTAATATATCTATAGATTTGTTTGTGGGGGAATTAGGATTATCTAATTGTAACTCCCCATGATCTATAGCATTTCTTACTAAGACCTTGAAATAATGTCATGGCATATTATGCGGTAAAAATTACATAATCCATTTTCCGTAAACCAATTAGGTTTAGGATGAGACTCATCAAGAGGTCTTATTAGAGGGAGCTCGATGAGATACAACTTTAAGATTTTATATAAAATAGATGCATAGTACTCTCCTAAAGGGGTATATTATTGTGGGGGAAAGAGTGGCAATGGCTTCTGAGACTATGCCTATGAGGTGAAGAGCTCAGATTAGTTTCTAGTTTGTAGTGGTGATGAATTTACAATTATGGAATTGACAACCCCTTTTGTCTTATTATAGTTGTTATTGTTAGTCCCCTTAGAGGGCTCAAATTTAAATATTTCATTCATAATTTAACCTTCCCCTCTTATAGGGCTCCAATTTAAAGCTTGAGGGCCATTGAAAATGCCTCATTGAAGGTTTTAAAAGATTATACCCATAACATCAATGAGATGTGTTTCGCACATTATCTCACAAATAAATCGATTAACTTAGGTTACGGTAGAGAGAAGGTGAGTTGATTGATTAGACTTCTCCATCTAGCCATTATTTCATCAACAAATTCATCATTAAACTACTAGATGACATAAAGGTTAGTACTAGTAACTTTTCTTGTTATAATAGTAGAAAAGTTTTCAACAAATATTTGAGCTAGATGCCCAAATGAAAAGAGGGAATGTTATGTGAATGAACTGTACCAATCTAGAGTAGGTCCAGCTAATGACATAGGAAATGTCCTAAAAATAAGCACATCATCATGAACTATGATGTAGTAAGTGTGCCTAAATACTTGAAGATGCTATTAATGGTCTTCCTTATTCTATAATTTTGTAAACTAGCAAGCTCCCACTACTGAGGATACAACCTAAAAGGAATTATTGGGTTGATAGGATCATTAAAAATTAATTTTTAGGTGAGCAAGTTCTTCTATGCAGAGGAAGAAGCTTCTTAATTAGCCATTTTGTTCATGTGGATGGCCATGAGATCAAGTTGGGTGTTATATTGAGGGATTCCTCCTAAAATATTTTATTGTGGGAGTTGGTACATAGGTAATTGTGTGGAAAACACTTGAGATAAAGGATAACCAACCAATGTGGTTATGATGGGTTGAGAAACCACCACATACTATGTAGATTATAAAGGGATATATGTAGAACTGATAGCTTGTGTAGGTGTTATGTACTAGGTGGTCAAGGGTACATACTGTTGAGGTATCTAACTTACATGGGCCTATTATAATGGTTACATTTGGTTAATTAAGGGTACACTAGTTTGAATTAATGGGAGGGTTTTTGGGATTGGCATGACTATGTTATGGATTGATGTAGTAAAAGGTTGAGTATCTATACGCTAAGGAGTGGTAACATTTTGAGTTTGTGTAGTGGTTGGTGATAAAACACTAAATGTTACTAGAGGTACGTTGCCTAAGGGCTGTGTATTAGTTGTGTCAGAATTAGAAAGAGGAGGATAATTATTACAAGATACCATAGTAGTGGCAAATCCTTTTCCTTCCTCTAAGTGCATGTCTTATGGGTTCCTAGAGAACTACATATGTGGAGATAATGGGATACATATGGATTAGGAGCTGATATAATGTTTAAGCACTAGGGGATTGCTATCTAGTATATTGGCAAATTGAGGATCACCCTGGGTGTAATACTGAGGGATGCCTTCTCTATAGACTCAAGGGAAGTAAGAGAGCTAAGAGAATTATCCATAGATGAATATGAAAATGGGTTTTGGTTATTTTTCCAATTGGTATCTTGTCAAATCCATGTAGTAATAAAAATCAAGAATAACGAAAGGCACACATAAGATTATTTTTGATTATGTCATATTTAGTGAAGATGAAAAGATGCACACACTAAAGATGTAGCTAAAAAGTTGTTACTCATTAATTTTGAACTGTGAGAAAAGAAAAAGAGAAGGATAATGAGGGTCCCTAGAAGTGATAGTCTAAAAATGGTCTCAAGTTTTATTTAGGCACTCAAGGATTTTTGTATCAGTATCCCTTCTTGGCCTAGTGTTTGGGCCTACCCCTTCACTTCACACACCATACTATAAGGGTATCATGTGCTTATCTAGAATATACCAAAATATCAAAGTTTATACTTAGTTAGAGCACTATGTTGATTCTCTCGTTGGTGGTAAAATCTAAGTGGGATTACTAGAAAGAAAGTTATCGTTAGGTGATGAAATCTTATTCAAGTCTCCTATGTTAGATTTTTTTATGAGTTTTTTGTGAACATGATTTGTCCTATGTGTGATAAAAGTGATAACTATAATAAATTTCACACCTAGATTATTCTATATGAGTAAACTAAATAGGAATAATTCATGCAAATTTTTTAACCTTTAAATAAAAATAAAAATGCAATCTTCAATTTTCATTGAATGAATTCAAAAAATAGAAGAAAGGGAGAAAAAGATTAATAAATTTAGAAATAAATTATTACCAAGAAAAAGTGAGACCTTAGGGGTCCCATTGGGTGTGCCAAAATGTTTAAGTAGTTTTTCATTTTCTTTTAAATTAAAAATTGCTTACTAAAAACTTGAAGTAAAATAGGGTTTATAGGGAATACCTATAGATTGGAAGATGCTATGTAGTATTTTAAATATAACAATAGTGAGAGCTTCTTTTTGGTTGGGAAGGCTAACCTGCACACATGTAAATACTTGGAAAAAATATATTAATAAAAGAGATAGGTCGATTGCCTGATCTAAGATCAATTCTAGGAAGTGGTACACTTCCTTAGAAGGATGTCAGTCCACTATTTATGCAATTAAGTGAGTAAAAAGAATATGGAATTATAAATACATAAATGATATGATAACAATGTTGATTAAGATTTAGTCCTTAAACAAGCTATCAATGTAAATGAAATATTTTTTAGAATAAGTGGAAGTGAAATCTACATCATCTTGTATAACAACAAATTATTCATCAATGGCTTCATGAGAGGGTGAATAAATGATTGTGTAGAGGGATAGCTCAAAGGCTATATCACTCTGATATGTAAATAGAGGTTGGGAAACTATGGGGAGATCAATGATACTAGTTACATCATGAACTAAACTAGGTAGAGTCATCTAAAAGCAAAAGGCCATGTTGAAACAATAATAATTAGTAAAAGATTGAAAATAGAGGATGAGGATTAAGGGCTCAATGTTTATGAATTAGACATAGCAGATCGATGTCGATCTTGATAGGATCTATGCTGATCAATAAAATAGGTACTGATTCAGAATAAATCAGTTTTGGTTTTCTCTATGGCTAAATTTAATAAAACATAGAATCAGATGAGACATATTTACTAATAGAGGTTGATAAATGGATACAAAGGAATGCTAATAATATTTTAATTATTAAATAAATGGATAAGAGAATACTATTTTATAGATAATGATAAAATGGAATATGATAACTTACCTTCAATTAGCTTGTGAGTAGAATAAAATTATTCCATAGGCATAAGTAGTCACTCATGTTGCACGAAGGATATGATTTGAATACATTGATAATACAACAGAGTGTGATCAGGAATGTCCAAAAATCTCTAAAAATTCTAACAACAATTTGAGACTCTAAGTTTTCTGGTTTAAAATGTAAAGGCATGTTGAGTATTTATGAATCGATGTCAATCTGGACAATCAGTGTTGATCATAGGTGAATCATTATTGATTCACTCAAAATGGTGTGTTTGTTTCAACCACAGGCAAGAATAGCTTGGATATGGGTGGAGTTGTTGGTAATGACTCTACACAAGGGTAAAATGGTTGCGGGTAGATACGTAGGTTATAAATGGATTTAAGAGGTTGGGAGGGGTAAAAAGGTAAAATTAAATGCTATTTACCAAGCTAGTAAATGGTAAATAAACTAAACCTAAGGATAAGGTTTATTTAGGAGATTTAAATAAATAGGACCTATAACACCTAATTAATCATCTCTAGGGTAAGAAAATATAGAGTCTACAGGCATAACCATGTCAGATCTAAATGGACTACATTGTAATTTTCCTCAAGCTCTTGTTGGCATGACTTTTCACTCTTGATTCAAAGTTGGAAATTTTGGCTCCTAGTCATCTCAACCATTGTAATCAACCTGTCACTTGGAAATATGTCTAATATAGTGTACACAACATCTTTAAATAATACTCTGTAACATGTTTGCATAAGTTTCCCAATAATCATGCGATGATGATTCAAATCTAGTACAAAATAAACATATGGAATAAAATTTCTTTCACCATGTTTTGTAAAATTGGTAATCACACCTTTAACCATCACTAATACTTTATTATCATTTCCTAGCTTAACTTCATACTTCACAGAACTGTCTAAGCTTGCAAACAGATCTCGGTTTCCTATCCTATGATTACTATATCTACTATCTAAGAAGCAAACATCAATAAAACTCTCTTGAGTAACATAATGTGTAATGAATATTGACTCAGAGTTAATTTTAGATAAATCTAAAAAAATTATATTTTTTACCCTCATCTTTTTTTCCCAACACTCATTTTCATAATGACCAAACTTCTTGAAATAATGACACTGACCATTGGATTTATCATACCTATGAGAATGTTGATGAGGATGATTGCACCCTCTGGAACTATGAGAATTGATGTTTTGATTTGTCCTTTCATCTTGAGTTGGACTACTCCTTCCACCACTTGTATTATTAATTTTTCCTCGGCCTCTAATGCTTAACCTTCCTCTACCTCTATTGAATGAAACCTATGATTTAAAATCATTCTCCAAAGAGGAATTATTATTCCTATTCGTTTCGGATTCGTGAAATAATAAAGAACTTATCAATTCATCTACAGATGGCTATGTTAGATCTTTATATTCTTCAATAAAAACAAAAATAAAATCAAATTTACCATGTAGAATCTTGAGAATCAAGAATCTTTTATACATCCTTCTAGTCAGGGATTTCTTCTACATGTGATCTAATTTGATTAACAAAATTCATGACTTGACCGAAACACTGGTTTATGAACTTAGAATCTTTCATCTACACATTCTCAAAACTTCTCCTAAAAGATTGTAATTTAGCCAATTTTACCTTAATGGTTGATCGATAAGGTGTTTCAAGAATATACCATGCCCTCTTCGATTTAATTACCTCTACAACCTTAGGGAAATAGTCTCATCCATTACATGTTGAATAAAAAATAGGTGTTTCGTATCCTTCTTATTTTCTTTAAGTTGATCCTTCTTTATTTGTGTCAAAGCCCAATAGGTTTCCTAATCTACAGGGTCTACAAATCTGTTAACTACTAGATTGCATACATCCTATGAACAAAACAAAGTCTTAATCTTAGTTCACCAAAAATTGTAACTTTTACGTGCAAAATTTGGAATTTGAGGCTATGTAACGATGTTGTTCGCTTCCATGGTTTTGTTTTATTTCATATTCTTCCTTCTTTTGTATTTAATACTAAAGAGAGTGGTAGGTACGCTTCATTTTTTTTATCTCAGTTATTAGCTGCCCCCTTTTCTATTTAAAACCAATGATCTCAGCACTATTTTATCTCTTCTTCTTTACTTAATATTGCGCCCCTTTTCTCTTTGCGGATGGATGTGTCCATTTGCTTCAGATTCTCACTCTCGTTTTCCACACTATGTATGTTGTCTGCTGCCTGGGTCTGACCGATGCTTTTCCAAGCTGCTCTCTCTTCCCATGCCCTCCTTTCTGCCAGTAGCTTTGGTCTTTTCAAACCTCTTGCGCTCTAATGCCACATTACATATTAAAAATAGACTCAGAAAAAAATCATAAAACGAGAAAGCTTCGGCTTTTATTATTCAACTTGATAGTAAAACGATTAAAAATCGCCTCATTAAATAAAGGTTTTAATGGTTTAAAGCAACTTTTAAAAATAAAAAATAACAGCTTTAAAGGTGGTGAATCTTTTTTAATAAAAATAGAAAATAAAAACTGCTTTTAAAAAGTCTAGAAACAAACCATGCTTCAAAGAAAAAACATCGGTTGAAATTAATTCAATATTCCAACAGAGCGCAGCCATGGTAGAAAAATTTGGAAAGGAGATGCATGAACTTTTACATGAAATAAACTAACGCCATCATCTAATGTAATATAATTTAAGCATTAAAGATTTTGTATCTTAAATCGTTAGCCTAGATTCTGATCAAGTTGACTTAAATATTTTATTCCAAATGTAATTCTTTGCAATCATGTGGTTTAGGCATGGTACAATAGATAATTTGAATCGATTAAAGGCGGATGGTCTAATTTTAACTCATCCCACTAAATAGTTAAGTCCATCTTTCTAATTCCACTTGACATAATATTAATATGTATTATGCTTCAACTGACTCTCAAAATTGAGGAAAACGTTATCTCTAAGAAAAAATAATTAAGCTTGCTCACATTTAAAAATTACACTTCTTTCCATTGAACAACCCCCCTCCTATTAATAAAACAAAACATGATGCAAACTAAGGTGACAAGTAATCCGTTTGTTTTCATGTTTTGTAAGTTTTTGGGTTGTGTTTTCATTTGTGTTTTTAAACATTTGAAGGTTGTATCATTGGCAATTGGTTTTATATTGTATAATTTTTCTTAATAATATATATATTTTAAATTTGTTAGGTGAAATTTAGTTGTATTATTGTAGACTCCATCACCTTTTCTTTGTGGTATATTGAAATAATTGAGTATCTATTAATAAAATTTTGGAAAACTATGGAAATGATCCAAAGGGTTAAAATTCAATTATCTTTTTTTAATAATAAGTTATGCTTTTAATTAGATGATCATCCCATGTCTATTACATTAAAAAGAATAAAATATTATAGATTTTTGTCTAATAAAAAGGTTACCAATAGATATTTACATCCCAAAGAGCAAGAGTCTTAACACTCGATAAACATGTCAATCAAGATATAGAGACAAAATCTCAAATTATAAGGGATTAGAAAATAACAACGAAAATAAAGAGTATGATGGGTAAAACATTGGGTGCAATAGTTAGTTATAGTTTTTATATTATTTATAAAGAATAAATTAAGAGAATAAAAAGGATGAAGTTAAGTTTGAGTTGCATATAAATTTTACATAATATATTTTTAATTACACTAAGTCAAAGGAGGATAATTATTGATGATTTTTGTTTTTATTAAAATTTGGGATTAAAAAAAGTTAATTTAATTATGAGAAATTGTCAAATATAATTAAAATGTATAATCTATGTAATAAATACAAATATTTTTTAGAACTTGTTATTTATAAAAAGATGTTAAGAGGGTAAAATACAAAGGATAAATATCTTAGTTGGAGCTTAGACTTGAAGGATTGAAACAAGTACTATGTAATCAACTATGGGACTACATGAGGTCACTATGAATCAAGAATATGGATCTGTTTAAATTTAGGATAAATTCATGTTAATTGGACAAGGTCGGCCTACACTATTGTTTATAGGGTGGGCCATAATCCATTAAGATATTTTCCCTACATGTAAAATCAAATTGGTATACCTTCACATTATATTTTGATCAAATATGTTTCATTCATCATGGGAGATATTGTGTTCCTTATTTTTCATTTTGAAGCCTAGCTCAATAACAAGGAGGAATAAATACAATAAATAAGGAGAATGGGGTTAGAGGTTAAAGTTATTTTTAACCTCAACACTCCCTATGTTGAGAATTGCATACATACCAGTACTCCAAAAAGAGATCAAAATCTATGTAGTTGTCTCATGATATGGTGATGTGTGTGAAATATTAGTGTTGTGTTATATGATAGTGTAAACATGATGTAAATATGTGATTAAAAGATGACTTGTGACTTAGGTCAATGCTACTTAGGATGTATAGACTTTGGATTTAGAATAGTAAATCGTTTCTTCTCAATGTGAAGTTAAAATAACTTTGGTGTTTGAAATATAAAATTTTATTTCTATTTAATAAAAAATGATTAGAAAATGTTCTTAGATAGTAGTATTGTAGGTATTTCCTTGAATCAAACTTAAAAAATATTTGGGGTAACCCATTAGATGATTTTAAATTTGATAAATTAGTTCTTGTTTGGTTGGGGGAAGAAACTAGTGGCTTCAGACACTACTAGCTAGAGGGATTGTCATAAAGGAATGACTTTGTCTAAGGAGCATAAAAAAATTACCATAAATTATGAATAAGTCTAAAAGTGATCATAATCTATTTGGAATGAGGAATAAGAAATTTTAATATCAAATTTTTCTAAGGGTAAGGGTTGTCTACATAGAATTAAAGGATAATGATTTAGAACCTTGGAATTAAAATAAAGTGAAGTGTGTATAATGAGTGGTCACAAGTGCATTATTTTAGCATTAAATTTAATTTTAATTACTACATTTCTCTCCCTTCCATTCTATTAATGCATTAAAGTGAAATTACTTTTTAATATATATATATATATATATATATATATACACACACACACACATATACATACACACACACACACACACACACACACACACACACACACACACACACACACACACACATATACACATACATACATACATACATACATACATACATACATACATATATGATTACCCATGTTGAATAGGCTTAGATGTAGATCAAATGCTAAATTTTACTTCATGAAAATCCACAATAAACATTAATAGATTAGACCTTACTAAGGATTAAAAAAATTGAAATTAAAAGATAAAAAAATTATATATCATATAATAATGAATGAATACACATTTTTATGTATGTGAATTATTATGTTTTATGGTGCAAAATTAGTGATTGGAGAGGTTGTAACCATTAAAGATTTATTTTTAATCAAACCAATTGATTGGATTGTGCATACCCCAATCCTCATTGGTAGGATATTATGTTTAATAAATAAAGATGCACTTGAATACATCATCACACAACCCAAGGTATTAAAGTAGCTTAGGATCCCTGTATAAATTATAATATATCATTATATTGAGAAAATGGAGTAAAAAGTTGAAACAACCACTATAGATAGAATAATACTAATTTTAATGTAAAATGGATGAAAAAATGGTGTGGATGTATGTAACATATAGAATATCATGGATTTTAATTCCCTTGACAAAATTTGTGCATGAACTAAACAAGGAAGTGAACATGTATTACACAAATGCCCCTAGTTTGATATATGAGTATATTTATTATGACAATTCAGTAAATTTAAATGAATTTTTGAAAAACCTTATATGAAATTATGTAACACATGCCAAAAATGATGCCCAAAATTTGAGCAAAAACATTTGATAATCTTGTGTAAAAATCTAAAAATTGTTTTTGAGTAACACTAAAGACTATTCTATAAACTAAGTATAATTATGATAAATTTTTAAATGATGCTTTTAATTCTTAGGATGAAATCACATTATTTTTGACAATGATGACCTACAATGTTATTTAGGTGACACAACTCTATCTAAATATTATTTTTGGTAAAAAAATTGAGTATGCGTTATGATCAATTGAGCATGTATTTTTTTTGTTTGTGTAATGGATTGTTCCACTTTAGTCTCTAATATAATTCATTGTGTATTCCCCCTCTTTTTAGGTGATTTGTGAAGCCTAATAAATATTTTAGGTTAAAATCAAAAATTTATGAAAATAATGTTATAAAATAAATTGAAAATTGGAGTCATAATGATAGCATTTGAGATCATGGAATAATATTGATAACATTGAAAAACAATTAGTGTATGATACATATAGAGATAAGCATAGATAGTTTCATGTCTATATGGATGTTACCTATTAGGCACACAGTGAAAAAATGTTAAAAATTTGAGTCCTTAAAGCTTATATAAAACTACTCATGGAAATATGTGTGATATTGATCATAGCCTTAAAAAACTAAGAATATTCATGATAGACATCTTCAAATATATTTTTTTTTAATAATAATTATAAAATAAGAGTCATGGTTATAATGCATACACAAATATCACACACAAAAGAACACAACCCAGAATAAGGCCAAGGAGTTGCATACAAGGGACATGTTCAAATCTAACTAACACACCTAAAAACATGAATTAAGGCTTATATACACATATAAGGACATGTCAAAATGTCTATAATTTAGATCAATGAATACACACAAAAATCCAATAAAGAAGCAAAAATGATAAACATGCATGAATATTTGAAGTTGATCTAGAAAAGGAATTTATAACATAAGTATATTTAGAAACTTAGCTATATAGTAAGATAATAATGTGAAGTTAAGTGATAAAATATGTAAATATGTTTGGTAATTTACTCTATTATAGTAGAAACAAAAAGGATATTCATTCAGGGATAAAACCTGATTAAAATGTGCCCCCAATTAACTTGTTATGGTGTATAGAATCTTCAAAATCCCTATGACTATTTTGGATCTAATAAATTAGAGATTGGCTTTGTTGGTATAAGTCCAGTAGAATTGGACAAGAGTGCAATGTGTTACTATCTGGGAGAGACTATATTTTTTTATGTAATTTTTTTTAGGTCTAATATAATATCACCATATAAAACTACATATGAAAGTGACAACATGTATGTTAAAAAACTCACTCAAAGATACTTGTGTATTTTTTTGATATAAAACTAGATATATAGAAGTACATAATATAATAAATCACAAAATAGTTATGTAAATTAATTATGTATATCATTCATAGGTCTTGATTTATATCATTTTCAAGAATATTCTATATTTTAATATATAACATAAAATTTAAATAATAACCAATAACTCCCACATGAGCCTCACAATAAATTGGTCTAACATGTAACATAGGGAGGATGACCTAACATGAATGGAAAGTATAATTCCACTGTAAAATAATTGGTCTCAACTTAGAATCTCAAAATCGGTATCTCTCTATGACATAAGTACAACTATCATGATGATAATCTATATATGTTGTGTATGTTTTTAGTAGTGTATACTCTATGATTTTTCAAAACCCATCAAGGATTATAATAAATATGTTCTAATTTTATTTTTGGGAAATTCTTAATTCACTATAATATCTTTCTAGGAGGTGATGGAGTAGAGATTTGTCATCTATAATCTATGAAAAAATAATGATTAAGTGTATTTTTGAGGATAGGTCTCCTTGGAACTTTGGACACTTATTTATGAACTTTTTGATATGTTAAACCTTTTTAGTTTCTCAAATTATATTTTCGGTGTGGGAAAGATAAAATTGGGTTGGAAAGGGTATTAATATGTAATTAACATGAACTATGATAACCACATCAAAAAAAAAAAAAATCAAATATTTTTACATATTGTATAAGGTAATGGATGAACATGTTGAATCTAAGGATGCCCTATTAACATATTTAAGACTCCTAAAATGGTTATTGATATATAATTAGTGGGCCTTATATGTGTTATACAAACCAAAAGTGATAATATGATCTCACCAGTATAACTCAAAACATGGTGATTGAATCCTTTAATTACTATATTATTATGGGAAGGATATCCTTATCTATGTATCCAAAATGAGATATAAATTTGAAAATGCACATATTCTTAAATAAAACATTATAAGCCATAACACTTCATATAAGTTAATAATTAAGCTAGGCTTGAATGAACAAAAGGTGTAAATAAAAATAATTGTTGAATATATCATGATTTGTAAATGTGATAAGTGGTCTAGATGTCACTAAAATATAATATGAATTTATAATTCAATTCAAATTATGATGTCTCTCTATATGAGGATGATCATAAGCTAGTGAGTGATGCATATTATATGTTTAAAGTACTTTTGATTTATCTGTTATTTATTAACATCTATGCTTAGGGAAAAGATCATTGAATATCTCTATAGTTATAATCTAACTTTGTTTTCAATTTTTAATGTTTATATATGTACCCACATCAATGATTTTATCATATATTAGATCATGTTTTTAATGTCTCAAATTTGATGCATCAGTTGGTAGTATGTCATTGTTCTCTACGAAATTCACAAAAATATTTTTTATCAAATCTTTTAGAAGATGTTTACTCACACTAACCTATTTAATGGGAGGGATCAATATCAGGTTACATTCCAATAACATTTAAAAATATTGTGGAGAGCTTCTATAAAGTTGGTAAACTATCTCTTTAAAGGAGATGATGATACAATATGTAGAATGGGTTCTGAAATAATATTCAATGTTGTGTTTTGATCACTCTTATTGTCACTTATTGTCACATTTTATTATGGCTCACCTAGATTATTTTCATGGGAAATATAAATTTGGATTTTACATACTTTAGCTTATTATTTTCCAATACCTTATCTTCTCTTTCCTTAACTATGTGATATAAATCTATGAATTATAGAAACTTAGTAAGTATAATATATTCATGTAGAGGCTGAAGCAAACTATGTTTGAATATTTCTTGTAATCCCTTGTATACAATAGGATTTATCATATTGGATAACATGGTATTATACAATAAACCATATTCTCTAATAGCTTTTTTGGATTCTTTTTTGAGTTGAGAAATATGAGCATATGTAATCATTTAACTTATGATAATTGATAAATTGTAAGCAAAAATTTTACCAAAGGATTTAATTCATGTATTTAATTATGTAGTAAACATAAAACCATATTATAACATACCCTTTTAAAACTTTAAGAAATAACTTGGACCTAATGTATCAATAAATGCATAATCCAAACATGTGTGAAATGATCTCAAATGTTTCTTGGGGTCACATTTTTCATCATAAAATGAAATCTTAGGTGCCATAAACCAATTGGTTAAAGGATATGATAAAATATGTGGTAAAAATTAGGCAAGCAATAAAGTATTTGTTTCAAGTTCTTAGTTGGGTATCAAAACAATTTTTTCCATTTGTAACACCTTAGTTTGCAAAGTTTAAATAGTTTATATAAGGGATTTTGCATAATGAATAAAATTTATGTTAACAAAAGGTGATGCACAAAGTAATGGAGTAGATATTGGCATATTTACTTAGTGAAACCCTTGGGTTTCCATCATTGTATATGTTGGTATGTTAGTTTTATCTAGTGATGCAGATAAAGGAAATGTCCCCATAGTAGTGAAAGTATCATATGATTGGTCTATACATGTTTCTAGTATCTCCTATATAAATATTTTTTAAAACATAATTTATATCTGGATTCATTGAAATAAAACCTTTTAATTCTCTTTTGTCCATTTCATCAAATCTATTAATTTATTTTATCATTATATTGTTATCATCTATAACTTGAAAACATTCAACCTAAGTACTATTTCATCTTAAAATTCTTCTAATATAGGTGGAAAAGAAAATTATATTGTACAAAATTTGAAATAAATAATTGGAATATTATTGTTAAAAAATAATATACCAAATATGAAAACCATGATATAAAAATTAGAAACAATAAAAATATGGAAAGAAGCCCTGACAAAATGGATGGTTAGGGTTGAAAATATTCAATCAATATACATGTTCACAAATATGTTTAATTGAAATTTTGGATTAATATTATGTAAATATAATTAGGATAAACCGATGAGAAAATAAATAATGTATAATTTATGTAATAAATAAACATAACTAATTTGGAATTATTATTTATATAAATATTCTAAAAGGGGAAAATAGAAAAGATAAATAAGCTATCTAAAACATGGATCTAAAGGACTATAATAGAAAATGTGTAAAAAAATGTAGAATTAAGTGAGTTTGGTGTGCATTAGGAATAAATATGTATGAATCTTAGGCAAGGCCAACCTATACTATAATTTGTATAGTGTTGTTGTCCACTAGGTTTTTTCCCTTTCTATCAATTTAGATTAGTGTAGCTTCACTGCACATCATATGTGTGTGATAAAATCCTTTCAATTCATAATTGGATACATTATGTACATTATTATTCACCTATAACCCTAGCTCAATGACAAAGAGGAACAAATGCAATAAATGGGGAAGAAAAGCTTGGTGATTTAATTTGTGCTTGACATGAACAACCCCTATGTTGAGTTATTGTTAAATACCAATACACTTGAAAGGGATCAAAATCTATGTAGTTATCCATGATATGAGAGTTTGTTTGAAATATTTGTGTATCTCTATATGTTAGTGAAATTATGGGGTAACTATGTGATTTAATCTTGATTTGTGACCTTGGAGATATATTAGACTTAGCTTAAGGCTACTTGGTATATGTGGACATATAATTGAGAAGAATATGTGTTTTATACTCAATGTGTAGTTATTATAATTATGGTATTTTTTTATATAGAATCCTCTTTCCATATATTCAACAAATGATTATAAAATGTGCTTATATAGTTTTGTTTTTAGGAGTTCATTGGATGGTACTTGTGAAACATGTGTGATGACCTATTAGGAGAATTTTAATCTAATAAATTATCCATTATTTGTTTGAAAAATGAAATTGATGGATTTAAACACCATTGACCATCAAAATAATGCTGAAGGAGTGACCTTGTATGAGGAGTAGAGTCAACTAAACTAGAAGTGTGAATTAGTCTAAGTGTGAGTCTAGGATACATGGAATGAGGAATAATATTATTCAGTAGGAACTACCTATGGGTAAGGACTATGTATATAGACATATAAGATGAGAATTTTAGATCTATGGAATTGAGCATAGGCTAAGTGTATATAAGGAGAGTTCACATATACATTTTTTAGCATCAAAATTTAATTTTAATGACTGAACTTGTCACATCTCACTTTTCCCAAGCCATATTTCAAGGAAACTCACATATGATCAACATTATAGGGAAATATTAATGATCTTAATTTTACTTTAAAATAATCAAAGATGTTACATTATGATTTCTATTTTATAGAACAAATAATTTTTGTTATCATGTTTTGTATATTAAGGTATTGAAATTATATGAATTAATTATCATTTCATAAATGAATAATATGAATTCATGTTTTATAATCTACATTTTATAATCATCATATTTGTATTGATTCATACTATGCATATTTTCTATCATAAATTGGATAACTTTCTTATGTTCATCTATTCATGATGTATGTGTGCAAACCCTTAGTGCAAGGGAGAGTATCACCTAACAGAAGGAACTAGACTCATATTATGGTATGTAGATAGAGAATATTATGAAATAAGTTATAATGATTCTATCTTTATGATATATATAGACATATACTTTACCTATCTTGGAAAAAGTAGAGACCAATTGGTTTCAATAATTGTTTATCATTTTATCAGTACCTCATCTTACACAATATACATTGGTAAAGGATACATTGAATATATGGATCTCTAATATTCATAATAATTAATTGAACCCATGCATGTACCTATTTCCTTACAACACACATTAATAATTGGTTATGTTTGATTGTTGACAAGAATCACCATCCCTCTTTGTGCCATTTATAATGGATTTTTCATAATAGGTCATTGTGTTGGATTACCAATGGACCTAAATGAAATATTAAATTTTTATCTCACATTGGAATTTTTAGAATTTTACCTATTTATATGATGACTAGGTATTAACAAGTACAAGTTTTGATATGGATCAACATGTGGATATGAGTTTATGTCATCTCATTAATAGTTCATATAATAGTAACACAATATGGGAAGGTTTTTTTAAATCAAAATAGCTCCAATAGGTGCATATGTCACCAATCCCTTTCATGAGTTTTTTATTCTGGTTTATTCACACCGTATAGTTAAGTTATCTCCTAAAAGTTACATTTGATTGTGACCTAGGAAGTAAATAATTATAAACTTTATAAGGAGGAAAATTTTATGCCTCAATTTTTGTGTCATATAGGAATGATAAAATTTTGTAAGACCTAATGCATAATATAATACCTCAATAGGTATCAATGTTTTTGAAATATGTCCCCATGTAAGGGTCAATATATGTTAAGGATCATAAATAATGATCATGGGATGGGGCAAGAAATATAATGAACTATAGTAAATGTCATAAGAATAATGGACCATGTTCATGTGAACATAATATAACATAGATATCTATGCAAAAACATTTAAACATGGATGTATCCTCTAAGAAAAATGATAGTCTATAGGATTATGCCATGTGTGGATGTAACCAAGTGGGTTGGACTGAAGTTATGTACAAATATGTACATCAATGCTCTATGTAACAGGATGAATCATGTTTAAATTCTAAACATTTATATATTTATATATAATACAATATCATATATGTATGAATAATTACTGTATGTACATGAGTCACAAGGGTGTGATATAAAAAGATATGTCAATTTAAGGATTTTGAAGAAAAATTATGGGTATCATTCCCTAATATCAAAATATAGGTATATTATTATTATTGAGGCTCATAGGTGATGTGAATATATTTATGGTGGGATGTCATTATCTATGTATAATATGTCAAATAGATAACTCATAAGAATTGTGTAGGTATAATGCTCCTATTGGAAATTTGTAAGTTATATACATTAATGTGTAATATATAATCATGTATATAGGAACTATTACAATTATAATGTGCTAAGATGAAAATGGTGTATATGAGATAGGTGCCCAATAGTGTAGTAATCTAAGACAAATATAATTTATCAAAAAAAGGGTAATAGATGATCAATAATGCTCAAGTATATGTATTGTGGTGAATTTCCCTAGTGGAATGAATATATGTGTATATATGTATGATTATGTAATGATAAATGTAGTATCATATGAAAAATTATTGCATTTTCTCTATGTGGAAAGCCATAGCTAATTGGATCAAAGATGAGAGAGGAAAATAGCGTGTCCTAATATATGTTATGTATGAATTGTATGTATATATGGATGTTTTTATGTATATATGTTGTATGTATTTATATATACATATGTGTGTGTGTGTGTGTGCACACATTTACATACATACATACTGTGTGTGTGTACACACATGTATGTATGTATGTGTATGTGTGTATACACACACACATATATGTATACATACATACATACATACATACAACATACATATATACATACATACATTCATTCATACATACATACATACATAAAGTGCATATAGAACATATATTGGGACACATTATTTTCCTCTCTGATCTTTGACCTAATTAGTTATGTTTGTGTAGACACACACATGTATGTATGTATGTATGTATGTATGTATGTATGTATGTATGTATGTATGTTAGGATCCTAGTGGGTAGATTCACTATCAATCCATGATTTTGGTGTGATAGTTCATTATATTTGGTACCAAATCCTCCACCTAGGTTCAAGTCATAACTTAGGTGGCTACACCAACATGAAAATGTTCATACATGTGGGGGATCCTATTGTATGGGTATAATTCCATCCTAGGGTTTGGGATTAAAAAGTGTGGTGGGATGTTAAGATCTTGGTGGGAAAATTCACTAACAGTATGGGCTTTTGGTGTAATTTTTCATCTAGGGATATGCATAGCTGAATTATGGCTCACACATCCTCATATTAGTTTGTTCTATTTTTTGATGTTCTTAGTATGATTAGCCTAAGTAATAAACATGGCTAAGTAGATTATATATAGGAGGTAGTGGTTAGTATTTTATAATCATAGTTTGAATTATGTTCTTGTTACATTATTATGAAGGTTGCCCCTCGAAGTGGCTTAGTCATAATCTTGAAGTATTATGATCTTTCACCAATTTTTATTTTGGATATGTTTATTATACTCTTAATTCTACCATATATTATTCTACTATTGAAAATCATCTAAGTAATTTCCTTACAAGTGGTATTAGAGCATCGATTTGGACAACTTTCTATGACACATTTTTTTTGGATCTAGTATCCTAAGCACTAGAAGGCCAAAAAACAAAACATGTGATCCAGGAGGATTTGATTTTTTCCATCATCATAGTTTTGTTCATGATTTTTTTCACAAATAAAAAATAATAATTTTATTGAGAAAAAAAGTCTAGAAATTTTTTCACCTTGTACAGATTAGAAATCATTGGATTCATCTCTCTGAGCTGATCACAATGGTTTATTCTATTCATACACTTTTTGGGGTAAAATATTTTCACCCTTGTGCACAAATAGTATTCATTGGATTCATCTTGATGAGATGATCACAATGGAATATTCCACTGGTACATTTTTTTCTGGGATAAAATCCTCTTAGGTGTTGTGCATGGTTGGTCTAAACACCTGTAGTCATGGGAAAGGGAAATAAACTCCATAGATTCCTCACAAGGATGACATAGAATATAAATTTTCTAATCCATATATTTTAAAGTTAGTTCAACAACTTAAGTTAGTGTTACAGGGCATGGTAAAAAATATGATTTTGATATAGTTCAAGGGGATATTATAGGTTTGAGAGGGGACTTAGATAGCCTGAAGGATTAATTAAAATAAATATCTAGGAAATTCACCAACTTGTCATCTCATCCACTTCAAAATACTCTGAAACCACTTCAGTTTTGTTATCCTACTCCAAATAATACCAATACCAATTCTAGACCTAAGACAATGTTGCCAAAAGTGGAATTATGCAAGTGTGATGGTAATGATCCTCTCACTTCGATCATTTAAATTGAAAATTTATTTGATATACATCAAACTCCATGTTCACAAATTTTTTTATGGCATTTCTCTATTTGGAACTTGTAGCATTCATTTGGTGTTGTTGGTTGTGTGCTCAAAAGAAAAATAAAGGTGTCCCAATTTCACAGTCATTATTTTATGAGGAGTTGAAGGTCCACTATCATAATAACATCTCTAAAAATTAATTTATTCAACTAGCCAAGTTGAGACAAACAAAGAGTATGAAGGACTGCATTATTCAATTTCAGAATCTCTTCTTACATGTGACAGACATCACTAAGAAAAATCTAATTGACCTATTTTTGGGTGGTCTCAAATATAACATCCAATTAGAGGTTGACATATTTCATCCAAATACTATATCTAAGGCCATACCAAAGGTAGTTATGGTTGAATAAAAAGAGATGATAAGATGAAGACCTTTCACCAACATTTGTGAATGAACCTTTCCATCATCATCATTTCATCATCCTACCGTATTGACACCTCACCAAGTGGAAGAAAAGCATGCAAAATGTTTGTGTTTTAATTTTGATATCAAATGGAGAAAAGGGCATCAATTTACTAAAAATAAGTTATTTTCCATTGATAGTATAAATGATGGGAAATAAGATGAGAAAGATTTAGGAGAAGCATTAGAATAACCTGAAAATGAATCTAAAGATTCTCAACCTATTATTTCCTATCATGCTCTTTTAGGCATTAGTAATTTTTAAACTCTTAAGGTGGTGGGGTTCTTGAAGAAACATAAGGTGACTATGTTAATTGATTATGGGAGTACATAACTTCATAAATAGTAAGTTGGCTGCTCCTTTGAATTATTTCATTTATGTAAGTCTAGACTTTTAGGTCATGATTACAGATGGTGGTAAGGTTAATTGTTCTAGAAAATGTCATAGTATTAAGCTTATTATGGGAGACTATTTGTTATCTTCCCCTATGTTTTATATTCCCATTGGAGGACTTGACATTATTTTCAAAGTGTAATTGCTCACCACTTTGGGCATTATTGAGATAAATATCTACGAATTATTCATGAGGTTCAATTCAAAAGGAAGGACTTTTAAACTACATATATTATGGGCTAAATCTCAAAAAATAGTTAGTTCCCACAAAATTATGAAGATTTACAAAAAAGATGCAAATTTTTTTTTCCACACTTATTTTCCATGGAGGTTAAACCAACTAAAGAGTCTACACATCTTGATTTGTAAAAGGTGTTGGATGAGAATTCAATTTTTTTTAGTGACATGCCAAAATTACTTACTCCATGTCGTGCACATGATCATGGCATCAGACTGATTCTAAGAAGTACAACACCCAATATTAGAGCCTATAGGTATCCCTATGCCTAAAAGAGTGAAATTAAAAATATGGTACAAGAGATGTTGGAGGTACGAATCATTCAACATATTCAAAGTCAATATTCTTTCCTAACATTTATGGTGTGAAATAAGGATGACAGTTATAGGATGTGCCCAAACTATAGAGAAATCAGTAAATACAGCATCAAAGATAAGTTTCCTACTCTAGTAATTTATGATTTTATAGATGAATTTAATTGTGCTATTTATTTTACCAAGTTATATCTTCACTCTGGATATCATCACATTTACATCTGTAATGTAGACACACCCAAAATAGATTTTAGAACTCATAAAGGCCGTTATGAATTTATGGTCATGCCTTTTGGCCTCACAAATGCACCATCTACATTTTAGAGTTTGATGAATATTATTTTTAATCAATTTTTTATAATGTTTGCATTAGTGTTTTTTGATGATATCTGTATCTAAAACAAAAATTGGGAAGACCATTTTAACCATGTGAAACTAGTGCTTTTAGTTATGGACCAATGTCAAATTTATGCCAAACCTTCCAAATGTGATTTTGGTATCCAAAAGGTGGAATACTTGGGTCATATTATTACACATGGAGTGAAAGTTGATCCTAATAAAATATAAGAAATGATGGAGTGACCGGTTCCAAAGGCCCTTAAGAACCTCTGTGGATTTTTGGGGCTAACGAGTTACTATCACACATTTATCAAAAATTATGGTAGTATTACAACCTAACTTACCTATTTTATAAAGAAATAATCCTTATAATGGTCTGATTTATCTACCAAGGAATTTAAACAATTGAAAATGGTTATGTACATAACTCTAGTTTTGTCTACTCTTAATTTTTCAAAAACTTTTGTTGTGGGGTGTGACACATTAGGAAATGGCATGGGGGGTGTACTCATGCAAGAAGGACGACCACTAAAATTTGAAATTCACAAAATTAAGGGAAAAAAATAGGCTCAAACCAATATATGAGAATTATATGATGTCTATTCTATATGTAGTGAAGCAATGGAGACCGCGTCTAATGGGTCATCACTTTCAAGTAAAGACTAATCATGATAACCTAAAAAAAAATTGAAACAACACTTATCATCTGAAGAACAACAAAAATGGGTGACTAAAATGTTAGGCTATGATTTTTAAAAAGTGTATAATAAATGAAAAGATAAATTGGTTAGAGGAAGCAAGATCAAAATGGGAAAATGACAATGCTACAAAAGATTTGATTCACAATCTTTAGCAGGGTTCTAAAAGAACTAAAAAATTTACATGGAAGGAAAACACATTATGGTAATGAGATAAATTATACCTTTTTAAAAATTCTGTCAAACATTAAATTATTCAAAAACTTCATGCCTCTTCACTTGGAGGACACTGAGAATTTTTCAAAACATATCAAAGGATCAAGCAAGATTTATTTTGGGAATGAATCAAACGGGATGTTTAAAAATATGTGGTTGAATGCATGATATGCCAAAAAAATAAAGGTGAAACCTTTAAGACCTCACATCTTTTCTAACCTTTATCCATCCCTATCTAGCATTGAAAAGAGATTTTCATGGATTTCATTATGGTGTTACCAAGGTCTAAGGGTAAAAATGTTATCATGGTAGTTGTGGATCGACTCACCAAGTATGCTCATTTTTTATTCTTATCCTATCTATTTATTACTAGTACAATATCTTTTGATTTTCTCAATATAGTTCAAAAATTACCTGACACTTCAAAGATTATTATAAGTGACATAGATCCCATATTTACTAGTAATTTTTGGAATGAATTATTTTCATGTTTGGGTACATAGTAAGCTCATAGTTCATCATATCATCCTCAATATGATGGACAAATAGAGGTAGTAAACAAATTTCATGAAGGGTATCTTCATTGTTTTGTATTTGATAAATAGGACAAATAGCTTTATTAGATACCACTTGTTGAATTGTGGTATAACACTTATTTTCACACTTTTTCCAAGATGTCTCCCTTTGTGGCATTATATGGGTATCATCGCCCATGCATCACTTAAATTTTGATAGTGTATCCTAAGTTTTGAGATATTAAGGAAAACATTCACCATAAAAAATAAGTGTTAGTAAGTTTATGAGATATTTGAATGATATCCAAAAATCAAATGAATCAACAAGCAAATAAACACCGTAGTGAGCTACATTTTGCATAGGTGATTGGGTCTTTGTGTATTTGTATCCATATAAGTATATGTCTTAAAATAAATATGAAAGATATAATAAGCTATCACCTAAGTATTATGTACCTTACCAAATCTTGCATAAAATTGGTAGTGTGGCTTATAAGTTAGAATTATCTCTAGCCACTTGCATACATCTAGTATTTCATGTATCTTGCTTAAATAAAGTAATTGAACATAGTTTTTAATTAGACTGAGTTACCTAAGTGAGATGAAGAATCTAGAGACATTATATATCTTAAGGAGGTACTTAGCATATGCACTAATAAATTGAGTACATGATCTAATAATCAATATTTGATCAAATGAAAGACCCTGCATTCTAAAGATGCAACATGGGAGAATGAAACATTCCTACATAAACATCCTAGTTTGATTCATTGTTGAGGAAAACAATTTTTTGAAGGGGAGGGAAATTCCATTACCTTAACCTATAGTGCATCTATAGATATGTGTGTCTGAGTTATGGCTTACACATCTTCATATTAGCTTGTTTAATTTCTTGATGTTCTTAGTATAGTTAGCTTATGGAATAACCATGGATAAGTAGAGTATATATATGAATTATTGGTTAGTATTTTATCATAATGCTGTGAATTATGTTCTTATTTAATTATTTTGGAAATTTCCCCCTTGAAGTGTCTCAGTCATAATATTGAATTATTTTATTCTTTCACTGAATGTTTTTGTGGATCTGCTTATTCTACTCTTAATTCTTCCATATATTATTCTATTATTATGAATTATCAAAGTAATTTCCTTAAAATGTGTGTATATATATATATATATATATATATTTATTTACACACACACACACACACACACACACACACACACACACACACACACACACACACACACAAAAAAAACACACATGTAACTTCACTAATTATTGTTGTGGATATGCGTACTCTGCTCTTAATTCTACCATATATTATTCTACTGTTGTGAATCATCTGATTAATTATCTTACAATATATGTATATATACATATATTTGTGTGTGTACACACACACACACACACACACACACACACACACACACACACACACACACACACACACACACACACAGAATTATGCTTACATATATTGCATAATTATGTATGTATATATGTATGTATGAATGTATGTATGTAGGTATGTATCTACATACATACATATATATGTGTGTGTGCATATGTATTTATGTGTGTGTGTGTGTGTACATACATATACACATAAAGCTCAATAATAACAAGGGGTATGTTTTCCTCAATAGTAAAATATATGTGTCTTAAATATAGGTGATTTGAATCTAATAATTTCATATATAGTAATGAATCATATAAAAATCCTCACTAATAATGATATTGTACAAAGGATAAATGTTTGTATGTTTGTGTGTCGATGATAAAGTTTTGATATAATTATCAATGTAATAAATACATGTAGAAGTCATGTACATGATCTAAATATATATGGTATAAAAAAATTGTATGATCTATGTAAACTAGCTCTATATAAAAATATTAAGGTAAAGATATGTCATTATGTAAGATCCACCCGTATGAAAATGCCCCTATCACATCTTTTATGTCTATTATCCATATGTAATCTTTATTTAATACATCTCTTCCATGAAAAGTATAAGATGAGAAGCATGTGTGGAAAACATGAATATATAATCCTCTAACATAAGTAGATAAGCATGATATGTATAATATGACCAATATAAAGGAAAAGATTTTATTTTTTATTTTTTTGTATTCTATGAATGTTTTTTAATTTATCTTTTTACAATTTTAAAGTGAAAGAACATAAGCAACTATGTAAAATACTTCACAATAATATGTATTAAGGAAAAAATATAAGTATGGGAACATATATATCTTAAAATATGTCTCAAAGTATAATGCCATAGTTATGAATAGTCTGATGCCACACACTAAGTGTCAAATACATAACAAACAAATTAGGAACCTCAAATGAGAAAATGAGATAGTCACAAAGGAGAGAGGGATTAAAGATATATCATAGGAGTTAAAAATAAGTGAGTATCACAATCCAAATATATCATAGTAGTGGAACTCTAAATATGTAGTAATAATCTCTAGTATCATATGATAAGGTATCAATAGTTATAACCAGTATTGAGATAGAAATAAGCAAGTGAAACAATATGGAATAAATAACATGTAATTGAATAAATATAATAAATTATGTTCTAAATTTGGAAATTTAAATATATGTATGTCATGAATCTCATGTCATGATACATGAACTACTAATCTATATGATGAAGGGCATAAAGACACCCCTAACATGTATATTCATGAATTAGATCATCATTATCACTACATAAATTTTGAGTGCATTATATTTTTATTTTTTATTAGATTTTATTGAGTTTTAAACATCCTTAGGAGGTTTATTTTCTTTGTTTATGGTTTTATTTCTTAAATAATTTTGAGAGTCTAGGATAATCTCCTTTTTAATTATAAGGTTTTCTAATTTTTCTCTTTAAAAAAATGATTTACTTGATTGTATTTAATAGTTAGATATACACACACAAAAAATTTGCATTATAAGATCTTGATTTATATATTATATTGTCTTTAAAATGGTAAGTAGCTCAATAAAACATTTGGTGTCTAATCATTTTAGTGTGTCATACTAATTTTTTGAAATCTTTCTTGGTTGATAAGAAATAGGTCATGTTCTATGTGTTTATTATTTATTAAGCCTAATAATAGATGTATTCATGGTAGGCACATGGGCACTAATATTATTAAAATACCTAATAGGTGATGTATGTATGTATGTATGTATGTATGTATGTATGTATGTATGTATGTATGTATGTATGTATGTATGTATGTCCTGCATCTCTTCCACTAAAATTATACCATGAGATACGTATAAAACATGAATATATAATCCTCTAACATAGGTAAAGTATCATGATATCCATAATATGAACAATATAAAAATATTTTATTTATATTTTTGTATTTTATGAACATATTTTAAATTATTTTTTGACAATTTTAAAGTCAAATAACATAAGAATATATGTACAATACTTCACAATTACAATGTATCAATGAAAAAATAAAATTGTGGAAACATATCTAGTATAAAATTTATCTCAAATTATAATGTCATAGCCATGAATACTCTAATGTTACACACTAAATGTTAAACATAGAACAAGAAAATTAAGAACCCAAATTAGCAAATTAGATAATCATAAAGGAGAGATGAATAAAATCCAATAGAACCTACAATTAAGTGAGTATCATAGTCCAGATATATCATCATAGTGGAACTCTAAATATGTAGTAATAATCTAGAGTATCTTATGACAAGGTATCAGTAGCTATAATATGTATTCAAATAATAATAAGCAAGGGTCATAATATAAAATAAATAACATGTAAGGTAGTAAATATAATAAAATATTATGTACATTTGTAAATACCAAATAATTTATGCGATGAATCCTACATCATTCTATGTAAATTACAAATCTATATGATGGGGGGGGGGGGGGGGGGGGGGGGGGGGGAGTGCGGGAATAAGGACACCCCTAATTTTTATCTTTATGCATGAAATCATCATTATCACTACACAAGTTTTGAGTGCATTATATTTTTATTTTTTATTAAATGTTACTGAGTTTCAAACATCCCTATTAGGTTGATTTTATTTGTTTATGGTATGCTTTCTTTAATAATTTTGATATTCTAGGATAATCTCATCTTTATTAATAAGGTTTTCTATTTTTTTCATTAAAAAAATTATTTTTTTGGATTTTATTTAATAGATAGATATAAAAAAATACCTTTACATTATAAGATCCTAATTTATATATTATATTGTTTTTAAAATATGAACTAGCTTAATAAAACATTTACAGCCTAATCATTGTAGTGTATCATATTGATTTTTTGAAAAAAATCTTGGTTCATATGAAATAGGACTTATTTTATGTTTTTCATAGTTATTAAGCCTAATAATATATTCATTCATGGTAGTCACATGGGAATTAGTATTATTAAAATATAAAAGAGATTATGTACCTTTTTCACAAGTCGATAACCATGTAAGTTAGATAATTGAATGATTTAAAATATGTGCTAAGTAACTCCTCAATAATAAGTTCTATAAGATTAAAAATAAATTTTTGTTTCTATTTTCCTCCATATAAAATAATCTATAAAATATAACTAAAAAATTAGAGACAAAATTTTATGAATTGAAAAATAAAAGAACCTACTTTCCTAAAGGTGGATTGCACATGAAAATTTTACTATAAAAAAACACTAGAAACCTTAATTAACCCATGGACAACTCATGGAATCATACTTCCCTAGCTATTGGTCTACAAATAATAACTTAATAAAGTAATTATAAACTAAGCATATGAATATATTTTATGTTTAGGTACAAAACATGCCCTCCCTCTTAAATATCTTTCACCTAAAATATAGTCAAAGTAATAAAGTTTAAATTATTAAATTATTATAATGAAACTCAAGACCTCTACTTACAACAAGAAACATTTTACCATTATACCATAAATAACTACTTGGCACTACACATGAATAGAATGAGGGATTATTTACATTTTACGCATGTTTTCCAAAAAAATCATTATTTTCCATGGCTACTTTCAGATTATCCATTTCTTCTCATGCTAATTTTTTTCCCTTCCTCTTGTTGGCTTAAAAATTTATTCACATAATTTCATGTATGCGTGCATAAGGGTGCATACTTGTTTATTTGTATGTTTGCACAAGGGTACATATGTGTTCATGTGTGTGTGTATTTATGCTACATTATTTTAGGCTAATTTTGTTTCATGTGTGTGTGTGTGTGTGTGTGTGTGTGTGTGTGTGTGTGTGTGTGTGTGTGTGTGTGTGTGTGTGTGTGTGTGTTTTATTTATTTATTTAACATTGTTTTAGGCTTAGTTTTTTTTAACAAACACCATTATATCCAAAGTTGCATCTATATTAGTTAGGCCTTGGCACTTCAACTTGAGAAGTAAGATAACCTTACTCCAAAGATTCCTATATTTATAAAAGTGTTATACCAATAGCATAAGATTTCCTTATTTATAAATTATCAGTAGTTTTATTTTTGGAAATTTATGAACCTTGATATTATTCTTCAGGCATGACACATAAAAAATATCATTTAACCTTCTATTTTTTGGTATGGAAAGTACATATGAAACCTCCCACACATTAACTCATGCCTAGCATGGCCCATAATACATTGGTTGCATATTTTTATTCCCTTATTTAACTTCCATTGATAATATGATTTGATTGGTAAAATCACCATATCCAATATCATAATGCTCCTCTCTATCTTATGTGGATCCTATCACATACATATAAGTCCTTTTAATTTGTATTTTTAATGGTAAAATTGTAATTTATGTTGAAGTGTTACTCAACCAAATATACCCCTTTTTGTTCTTTACATGTATTGTCATATACCCTTAAAATATCTTGTTCAAAACCTATATTTTATCTTTTTGAGGGGGATGGTATGGATCTATCATGTTATATGTGACTCCTTATTTTTGAAACAAATATCAATATAAACGACTTTGAAAATTATCATCTCAATCGCAAATGATTTATTAATGAATCCCACATAGTTTAAACACATGTTGGAAATAAAATTTTCCAACCTTAAAATCATCTCTTTCTACCTTTATTATGGGAATTAAATGGGAAAAACTATTAAATCTATAAACCACCATAAAAAAATTCATATGTAACCTTAGATGCATGAAGATTTAAGATGGATTTCATTGACAAAATTTTACAATTTTCATGTGTAACACAATTTGGTTATAAAAGGCCTATGAAAAAACAATCTCAACCTTTTTCCATTATAAAATTTCACACTCAAATAATAATTATAAAATATATACCTTTTTTATTTCCATTAAAAATTACCATTGATGTTCTGTATGTTTTATAGAACATAGCATGTCTTGTACATGGATACTCATGACCATACTATATCACCTTTTAAACAAAGGGATAAACACATTTTAATTAAATTCTTCCTTAGAAAATTATAATTATATTACGACCTAACCAAACATTTTCCAATTCTTCATATTCAATTTATTTTTTAAGTTTAGTTGAGGTAAGCTAAGTTGACTAGCCTTATATAAATTCATGTATCCAATTAGGTTAGAGGATGGACATGATCTGAAATCCTATAGGTTTTATTAAAAATAAAATGCATGTACTACCAAATTATCTTTCCTTTTCTTAAATAGGATATAATTTTTTTTATGATTGTAGGTTTTCAATCCATTACTTTTTATCCTATGTTAATGTCCATTTTGTTAATAAGTACTCAATGATCAGGTGATTAGTCATAATAAAAACCATCCACCCCCATAAAAATTGATGCCATTTGGATTCTCCATGTAGAATGGTTAAAATATCTCTTAATATATGTGGATTTTTATCTTAAATGCTCATTAAATGTTAGTTTTTTCAAATGAAATTGGATGGTCATCTTGAGAAATAAATGTGATTATTTTATATCATGAAGATTCACATGAGAAATAACAAAGTGCATTGAGAAATTTAAAAGAAAAATTAATTTAGAGACTAGATTTCACTTAAGATATTTTAAGAATTATTATGTCTTAGTGGACATTCTGAAGGAATCATTGCTCTTGATGTTATTTAAGGAACCTGTGATTATTTTAAAGTTCCTTACAAATATTTTATAGAATCATACCAATCTGAAGGAAATGGTGAAGTTTATTTAGAGTGTTTAGAACATGTTTATGTAGGAATATTTGGGGCCTCAAACAATCTTACATAAATAAATAAATGAAAATGATAGGTAGTAATAAGTGGGCATACATATATATGATGTTACAAGTTTTACAATATTTTTAAATAATTTCAATAGGTATGTCATACATCTTGGTTCCCTAGACCATTGCTATAAGCTATCACAAACTATTGTTTAGTAGTACAACACATGAAATAATAGAAAACACATATGATTTTATTTGGATCTTTTAAGTCACTCTTGAATGAACATTTACATATTGAGGCAT